>JAODKF010000093.1:524094-542953 GCA_026779585.1 Mormyrus proboscirostris
ACGCCAGTCCATCACAGGGCAGGGGGACACCCTGGACGGGACGCCAGTCCATCACAGAGCAGGGGGACACCCTGGACAGGATGACATCCTTAATGTAGGGTTTGGCAATAAGGATTAGGAAGGGTAATTTGAAATCTCAGCAACTGATCTCGGGGGTTTCACGACTGGAATTGGGAGGCGGGGGGGGGGGTGTGTTACGGAATACTTGCGGCATTAATATTATAACCTTTGCTTCACCAATCATTGGACAGACAGCTTCACATTTATACTGCTCAAAAGTTATTTGGTTTAAAGTGATAATTATCCATAGAAACACATACCTGCTGAAAGCAGTGCCCTTGTAGTATTAAAAATGTTTTTTTAATTATAAAATCCAATAAAGCAAAACCAGACCAAGCCGTCCATCTAGTAAATGCTTATCCCAGTCAGGACCATGGGAGTACAGTCTATCCAAGAAACAGGGCTAGGAACAGTCCATCACAGGGCACAAGGCTGGGGGGACGCCCTGGACGGGACGCCAGTCCATCACAGGGCAGGGGGACACCCTGGACGGGACGCCAGTCCATCACAGGGCAGGGGGACACCCTGGACGGGACGCCAGTCCATCACAGGACTGGGGGACACCCTGGACGGGACGCCAGTCCATCACAGGGCAGGGGGACACCCTGGACGGGACGCCAGTCCATCACAGAGCAGGGGGACACCCTGGACGGGACGACAGTCCATCACAGGGCAGGGGGACACCCTGGACGGGACGCCAGTCCATCACAGAGCAGGGGGACACCCTGGACGGGACGACAGTCCATCACAGGGCAGGGGGACACCCTGGACGGGACGCCAGTCCATCACAGAGCAGGGGGACACCCTGGATGGGATGCCAGCCTATTATAGGGAGGGGACACACACGCACACACCATGCAGTGGGATTACATGGGGAGAACATGCCAGCTCCACATAGGCAGGCGAGTCTGAAACCCGTGCTAAGCCCCTCAGCCACCGTGCTGCCCTCAAAAGCATACAGAATAGGGAAATAAAAGGTCACAAGGACCTTTAAACACAGAATAGGAAGAAGAAAAACTCTAAAACACAGTCCACAAGCTACTTTGATGTCTAATGTAACTATAGATAAGCATCTCCCACACTTCCTGAGACTACACTTCATGTCACACTGCACCGCTTCAAGCTGAGGTTAATTTCATCTTGAATTAGCTGGCCCAAAGACTCCCTCTAGTGGTCAAACATGAGCACTGGCGAACTAAAACAGTGACATGCTTTATGAAAACCAGCTGCTACAGAACAGCCCATCAGTTCGAGGAAAATTAGCCCAAGTACTTAATAGTTCAGGAACTATTTCAGTGACTGGAGCGCCTCTGATTGCACTAAAAGGCGCAGAGCGCCTCCTTCAGGAGACTTGGAGGACTCTTACCGTCCAGAAGGCAATCAAAATGGAGACACTGCAGGTACTCCCTCTCCCGCATGAAGCCGTTCAGGGGGGTCGCCCAGCCCTCGGCCAGGACCTGCACCCACTGCATGTCGACCTGAGGCACAGGGGCAACATTCAGCGCCGGGGCACAAGGCATCCTGCAAGGGTCCCTACGCTCATGGTTTAAAATCCCATCCTCAAAACACGCCTTTCACTCTTTAGCCCAGGGGTGGCCGGTGCGGGTTTTTGGGATGACCTCACAATCAGTCAATAATCTGGGTGCTGGTGCTGAGGACTGGAGTTAAGAGCCACTGCTTTGTCATTGGCTGATTGTGAGGTCATCCCAAAAACCCGCACCGGCACTGGCTCTCCGTGGGTCATGTTCTCCACCCATGCTGTACTTGATAGTTTGACGTTCCCCTCTGTCGATATTCCTAACACCTTATGTTTCTTAATCGTCGGTGTTTTTATGCTCTTCTCTAGTCCTTTTAAGCATTTCTTTGCTTTTGGTGACCCTGTGCAGCACTTCGGTCAACATGTGCGGTTTCAGAATGTGCTTTATAAATTAACATGACTTTACAGCACAGATTCAGAGATACAGGTGGTCCCAGGTAAGTAGGACATACCTTGCTGATCTCCACGGCCGGTAGTGTCTCCGCATCCGCCTTGGCCAAGTCCAACTTGTTCTCTGGCACATACAGCTCCTTCACCTCATAGGACGCATCCACTGGCACAATATCCTAAACAGGATTAGGGGCGAGAGACTATTACCATGGAAACAGAAGTGTTTTGCTTATTTTTTTTTTATTTTTTTTACATACATGTTTGCACTGCAAAGAAACTTTAACATCATTGCGAAAATGAACACAAATAGCGATTTTAAAAAGTAAACATAAAAATGCTAAAAGCTAAAAAACTACCAATGGGCCCATCAGGTGACCATTATAAGCTACAAGCTAAGCCATCTCAGGCCGCCGTCGTCATTTTGGTCAGGCACCACGACAGGACGCCCCATCATCCGGTCACCCCTTACCCTTTCCTGCAGGAGGTCAATGATCTGCTGTATGCACTCGTTCACGCTACAGGAATCCGTCTTCAGCACCAGCTCTGGCGCCTCCGGCTTCTCGTACTCAGAGTCTATCCCGGTGAAGCCTGCAGGAGATAGGGACAGTCACCAGGGGGCGCTCACCGGGCATCGCCTGGGGCCTGCACCTTATCTGACTGCCAGAACTGCGAGTACGTGACCAACAGCTGAGCTTGGGGCACCTCGTTGCGAGTTTCCTTTTCCGTGTTTCTATGTTCCACAGCTGCACGTGATATCAGGGCCCGGATATGCACTTCAACTTTAACAAGGACGTAAAAGATTAATCGACCAGCCATAGACTTGAGCACCTATCTGTTTATATTAAAATACAGGCACTTTATTATGATGATCTACATTAACATCAACTCGTTTACCTGATACTTAGAAGCTTTAACAACTTACAATAGAGAGGTTACGATTCATGTGCGCTGCCCGGGATTTGAACCCACAACCTTTGAATCGTTAGCGCAACGCTCTACTTTTTGAGATACAGCAGCATTAAGGTGTAGTATAGGGGTGTCAAACTCCAGCCGAGGAGGGCCAGAGCCCTAAACATTTAGCGTTTCCTCTCATTTAACACACCTGATTCAACTCTTTGCAACTCCTTCTGCTAATTACCACACAGCTCTTGAGCTGAATCATTTGCGGTGGAACAGGGAAAGAACTAAAGCTACACAGGGCTCCGGCCCCCCAGGACTCGGTGCTCCGGCCGATTCACCTCTGATTTCCCCTGCTCGGGCTCTTTTATACAGCCCCTTCACATCCCGCTGTTCACACACGTCCAGGGGCGCGTCCACGAAAACCTCGAAGAAGGGAAGGCCGGCGGCCTCGTGAATCTTCCTGGCGTTGGCACGGTCCTGCGAGGGCGGAACAAAGGGTGTGACTTCGGAACGACGCCGCTCACTCTACAACAACTCAGGAGATGTTCAAAGCTCCATCAGCCTCGGCAGAAGGGCTCACCCGGCTGTAAGGGGAGATGAAGCTGGCGATACAGATTAGCCCCGCGTCGGCAAACAGCCGCGCCACTTCAGCGATGCGCCGGATATTCTCCTCCCGGTCCTCCGGGCTGAAGCCCAGGTTCTTATTCAGGCCCTGCCGGATGTTGTCACCATCCAGCGTGTAGCAGGGAATTCCATGGCACACGAGATACTCCTCCATAGCCATGCTCATGGTGGTCTTCCCAGCCCCCGACAACCCTGCAAAGGCCAGCGATGGGCAACGTCAGAATCTTTATTACACCTATAAAAACAACATGTGACACGAGCGACTTCGCAAGCAACTCATGGTACCAATTAAGTGCCCAGCGGATTGACTGCATTTACCAAACAGAGCCAGAAACGGTGTTCCAATGTTGCTTTCTTTTTTTTTTTTTGTTTGTTTGTTTCAATCTTCCTAAATGGTGAATGTGAGAAGGAGATGACATAACCCACCCGTCAGCCACACAGAGCATCCGCGGAAGCCGCCCCGGGTTCCCACCACCTGCCCACGCTTGTTCCTGCTTACGTGGTGCGCCTGGTAGGTTACGTTTGTTGCTCGCTGCATCCCCTTCATTGACAGACACAATTGAAACGATACAACCATCAGTTAACCATAATCACGATCTACCACATACCGTAAAACCTAAATAATTCTGCGAAATCCGACTCTTTGAAATAGTTTCTAAACATCAACACTGAGGTTAATTAAAGAGATTGAGCCATTGAGACATAAAAGAGAGATGCTAATTATTCAATCTTAAAATAAGCACAAAAATCCGTTCGGGGCTCTGACTCTCCCTGTCAATACCATCATAACATTACATATATGTCATTTTACCATAACTTGTGGCGGCCAGTAAAGTAATGATGGACAGATATTTGCTTTCTGGGTCAGAATAGATAAGCTAGTTGAGGGAGAATCGAGTTAAACGCAGCGGGCTTGCATGGAGAATCTTTAAACTTCTTTGTGCTCAGGCTAAAACACGTCTACAAATTTAGGAGGAAGTCGTGACTACTGTAATGTCTGCGTGCGATTAAGCTACACAAGAAGCGCCGTAATTATAAACTCACCCAGTTTTCTGGGGTGTTACTTAGCTTCGGCTTTTTGTGCGAGTTCCCAGCCGTCTCCATTTCTGTCCGAAAGAGAAGCGTTAGCAGTACTGGCCACTTTTCGCTTTTACGCGAAACATTAAAAGAAAGGTGAGCAGCTTCACCCTCCGGAACCGCAGACAGAAATCACCACACGTACGGTTTACGGACACATCACCGGAAATGACGCCATGCCGCCGTGTGGCGCGTCTCCTTGACAACCCACGACGTGTCGTGAAAGAAACGAGCCCATACGGCTCGTGTTGCCATTGGTAGAAATGCGTTAAGCGTATAGGTGATACAACGTGTACATTTACTTATAAATATATGTACATATCTACTGGTCTTAAGACTATTTATAACACTTGGAAAATTGATTATTTTTTTCAAATTACATATGAGGAATTTGTAGCAGTCGTAACCACACCAGATTTGTTGTGGTTTTTTTTTCCTTTCCCAGCCAATCAGGAGTCAGCAGCCGCTCGTGAAGCTCTTCATATTCAGTTTTTATTGCAGTTACAACCGCGAGGCTGGATGCTCTGCAGAAGCGTGTCCATTGTTGTCTTACAGCCTCACATCGATTCTTATACACTATTCTTATCTCTTAACATTTACTCGTCACAGGGGATGTCCTAAGCATCATCTTTCCTTCGAACGTTCGCCCGTATTATGTTATTCTCTTTTTGGATTTTGGTATTCCCCGCCCCTAGATGATCAGATGCTAATCATTTCTTTTATTACTTAGTCACTCTGGAAAATATAACTGTGGCAATAAGCCTAGAATCTATGTGATTTGTTAAAGGACACTATATGGTGGTAAGTAATAAGCTCAGAATCCATGTGTTCCTGCAGAAATACGCCTAGATAGTTTATGTTTGCTACACACTACTTAGCTACAGAGTCTATTGTATTTTTTACCCTTCAACATAGTGATACGCTACAGACTAAATTTGGGATATGATAAGCCTCAGAACTAGTTATGGTGTAAATACATACTTATCAGGTAGCCAAATTGGCATCCATTCTCTAAAGGTTACAAGGTTACATTATCCTCTGCAGGTTACATCTTCGCGGTATTGTCCTAAGGATTATATTCTGTGCATACATTACATTAAGTATTATGCAGTGTTACACTATATGTCATAGTTCATACATACATAAACTGGTATGCATCAGTCAGAATGTTTAATGGTACATTATAGTGGGGCTGATATTTCTAGCACAACACAATATATATATATATATATATATATATATGTGTGTGTGTGTGTGTGTGTGTGTGTATGTGTGTGTGTGTAGCAGTCTACTTATGTCTATCCAAAATAATGTATCAGACTACAGTCAGAAGTACTATGTCCAAATAAATTAATATTGCAGAGAACATTATTAAATATTTGTTGTGCAAAGCAATACTGCAATATTGTAATTTTGAGCTCTGCACTCCAGCAATCTTTTGTAACCAACTTAAAAAGTCGCTGTTTTATAAATACGATTAGGCTAAGATTCTGAAGCATTATACCATTTAAAGTTTACAGATTTACGCCATAATGTAGGCAGGATTCGCAGAGAATATTAAAACACTAGTGTTTCATTATGATGTTAAAATTATAGTCACCCCGACATGGGTATATATATATATACTCCAATATTGGTTCACTAAATTAATTAAATGATCACATTTCAAATTACCGTTAAATTGTTTATCGCTCCGGGTGAAAACGTTAAAGTTAAAAAGGTCATTCCTCAGAATTCAATTATTATATACTGTATGACAATCTTCGTGTAGTTCACGTATAAGCTTGTGGTGTACACAGATTTAGAACAAAGAAGCCGCAGGGTGATATTTTAAAATTTAAGCCCTTTCCACATAAGAAGAAGTGAAATTACAGCTATTTTTATGACTTTTATCTACCAGAAGAAGCTTGATGGTTTGAAAAGTAATCATGCCGTATGCCTATGGCCATAATATGACATTGGGGTATTCTTTTGTCTTAATTGACTATTTTTATTAAGCGACCAGCACATTAACATGTTGTGGTCTTTACACATTACGCTTTGTGTTAAAAACAGTACATAAAATAAACGTACGCTTAAAACATTTAATTTCTCTTCAGATCTATTTTACCTTGTGTGTCAAATAACTTCAGCAAAATTGGGGTAGGTCTGAACACTGACGCCAATCGTACTTTAAATATCGATATCTTAAGTATACCTACAAAAATTCTTATTAATGGTGTATCACAGAAACTCCCGAAGCCACTGTGCATTTTGTTTATTTTTACGAATCCATAAAGTAATCAGACACAAAGTCCACAAAGTCGCCAAACGAGGAATGGTGAACTTCACGTTCTCCGTACGAGGTTTTTTGTCGCTGCGTGTTTCATCCAGGCAGCCGATCCGCTGCAGGTCTGCGCGTTTGGAGACGCGCTGATGTCAAGCATCTGGGAGGAGCGCTACTTCGCTTTTTCTTCATGGCAGTATCGGGAGCTTCATTTCGAACCTGAACGCTGAAGGTCTCCGGATCTGACTGCTTTCTTTCTCAGGGATCTCAGGTACGCTGACACTTTACATGAACTTGTGTGAATCCAGCCTTTGATGCGCTCGCTTACAGCAGTTGTCTTTTCGTACGTATACAGTCGAAATCTATAATCTAAGTTCAAAACAGACGATCGTTTCTTGTCCACGTTTTGTTTTTTTTTACAAAAATCATACGTATATCGACCGGGAAATTTGCGTCCCTCTCGTGTGCTTGCTTGTATATGGGTTCTAAAGCTGCATTTAGTTACGCTTCTCTTTGTTTTTTACTAAAAGTGTGAAGGGTTCACATTCGGTTGAAATATTTGGGCTACCTGCAGTTTTATCTTAGTTTGACTTGAGTGAGAATAGAATACGTCTACCTTGGTCATTATGCGCAAACTGCGTACCAGTTACTCTGTTGCATTTCTGCGTATACCGAACATCAGTAAGTTTTTTCGCTGGAACATTTCGCGACGCAGGTCGACGTTTTTGCTTCCTGTACTAATCTACATCCAACCACGAGTACAGGGTAGCCCATAAGCTGGAGCACTATAAAAAAGAGAGAATAATAATAATAAAACAACTAACAATACTGGGCGAGTATTTCTTGGTTTATGTCTTCTCACGTTAGCCTATGAACTCCACATAGACTAGGAGCTTTGTAATATTGTATACAGATTAATTTTAGGCAGCTGATGCGTCGATAGATAAGTAACTGCTTCTTGGAAAGCATAAGGTGCTAATTAAAGTGCCCTTGATAATTTAAATCCTTACTTGTATCTATCCATTTCAAGAACGCTATTCCAGAGAGGCACCTCCTGCATGGTGCCACTGTGGCACTTTAGAGCCTGTCAGTATGTCTTGGAAACTTCAAAAGTCACATGAGCAGGCGGCATGTTTGTGTGTGATTGAAACCCATGACTGTGAAAATGTAAAATGACCCAGTTAACTACCAAGAGAGCCATGTTCGCTGCTTGAGATCCTGAATTACTACCACGCTTTAAGGTGAAAGGGTTTCTGTTCTCTCAGAAATATCTATTTAAAAATGCTGGGATCATCACTCTGGATCTGCTCTGGAAAGCGTTCCCTGAAATATCAAAAGTCCCGAAAAATGTCGAAATCACTTTATTTTCCCGGAGGAAAGTCATGAGGCTGGGGATGGAAGTTTTGTATCACCACGCTTTTATTTTTAGACTGTGGTGGAAAAACTGTGGGGTTTCTGGGACGTTCTTCAAAAGTAAATCTGGAGAGCCACGCTCTGAGCAGGGACACACCCTCCCTGCTCTGTAATATACCAGCTGCGGGTCTTCCCACAGCATAGTGGCTGCTGTCCTGAGGCTGCTGTCCTGCCCCTAGGACGCTGGGGTAAAGAGAGACAGCTTCACCCATACCTTTTCAGTCACGGCAGGGAGACGCCAGCTATCTCATAATTCTCCAGGATCACGGCCCCCGAGGGGTGTTTGCTGTATAGCGGCGCACCCTCCCGAATTGCTAACCCGTAATTGGGGTCTACATTGGTGAAAGGAAACGTTTGCTACCATTTGTTTCCTGCTTGATTCTGAGAATCAAGCTATGTAGAATAAAATGCACCATTCTGCACTACTTATTAACCTGTGCGGAAGTGTGGCAACTCAAATTAAAAACCTGCCACACGCACATCGATTTTATGTCTGAGAAATGAGCAGTATTATGCAATCAGCCATAAAAATAGAATTCACATGCATCCATTTACTTTGTTTATTTAATTAGCGGATGCTTTTTTTTTTAATAAAGCCTGGTCGGCGAGTCCTTGGAGCACTTGGGGGTTAAGGGTCTTGATCATAAGTGCAATCATGAAGTCTTGGGATTTGACCCAACAAATTGTGCTAGATTTCAGCATTCTAGCACAGCACCCCTCAATCCAGAGCTTAAATCACGCTTTTGAATCACACTTGCCGTACGTATATAAGCAAGCAGTGACTTGCCAAGAGAGGACCTCAGTGATCACTGGCTCTCATATGGTCGAGTTGTTCATGCATTATCGGTAGGGATGTTGGTGATGCAGACAGCTGTTGCACTGTTAAGTCCTAGGGGGGAAATGACCAGGAAAGATACCATCTCTTAAAAACCACAATAGGCTGAAGCACATACCACAAAGATATATTATGTAGACTCGAGCAGGAGCTGAGCAGCAGCGAGGCAAACATTACACGCGGAAGGCGAGAATCCCAGCATCCAACAGGGACCTCGAATGGGGGAATATGTATTCAGATAAGTAATGAAGGAAGCAGTCTGTCAAGGTCCAGAAACTCTATACCCCTGAGTGCCTGGATCCAGCGCTAAGGCGATCGGGCTTTTCCATAATGGTCCATTTTCCTGGCCTCTATGACCAACCTCCGCATTAAATGCCACGTTAATGCGCCGCGATGCGTCCGCAGCCCATCATTCTTGCTCCATGATGCAGACCTTATTTCCTGTTGCGGTGGGTGGTGTCCAAGAAGACCGTGCCCCAATCAAAGCCAGTGGTGTTGCCGATGTTATCAGCTGCAGTTTGAATAGCACAGAGTTGCACCAGGTGAACATCATGCATGTTCAACTTCATTCAAAATAGCTCAAACTGCACAAGCCCCTTCTTCTTATTCTTGTGAAATGGCTTAATGAGCCGAAATCTCCACACCATCCTGACTGCGCTGATGGCCTTGCAGCCTTCTGAGGACATTCGGCTGGCTTCCATTTTGAATCACACCTTCAAACTTTATTTAAATCCCATAAACAGAGAACGGGCTCCAACACTGGGATCCTAATGCATTGGCTGGCTTTTCCTGCCGACTGGCTATTTTTTGACCTCGTTCCTTTGAAGTCATATTTGAACACAGGATGCGGAAAATCGTCGGAGTGCGGGGTACCGTGTCATTACGCTAAAGTATGAATTGGTGCGTCTACACCCTTGCACGCCTTCAGAAAAATATAGCCTTGTGTTCAGACCAGACGGGTGGTGGCACTTGTAATAACAAGATCAGTTCCAAGGCAGCCAGATTACTTGTACATTACTTTATTTGTTGCCATATGGGGCAGAAAAATTAGAACCACTTCAAGTAACTAACCCATGAATTTGGAAGATGAATAAACACAGTGAAGTTACCCACCACACGCCTGATTTTTAATTGCTCAGGATGTAAAGTTGGCCTTTTTCCCCCTAACAGAACGATAGACTTTGGCCATCGTAGATTCTCGTTTTCTTCTTAGTTGTCTCTGTTAGATCTCAAATGTCTGCTTGGATGTTTACTCTGCTCACCCACCCTGTTATACAAGTAGCCCCCCCCTCTCCAGCAGCTTAAGAGCGACAGGCTTTGAAATCCAGATTCGTTTTCTGAAATGATAGGGTTGGGTGTCATGTTAAACGGTAGTCAAAGTAGCTATGGCCCATGTTTCTGTTGAATGTGGTTATTGTGGTCAACACTGACAACAGGTAGGATGCATGTAGGTAGTGTTAAGGCCAAAATTGAACTGGAGACACAGACAGGTATGCATCCTTCTTTTGGTTGTCATCAGTAGATGACGACATCCTTTTCTAGTTTTATTTTTAATGTTTCTGATCGGCACCTGATTAGCCAGGTCTATGTGTGAAGCACGCCCAAGCTGACCACGCTTTTTTCGCACGGTAAGATGCACGGTCCTTCAGGAACACGCCTGTTCACATGGTTCACTGCTGCCCAAAGATTCTGTCCAAATACACCATCACCTGTCTCTCACTCCAGGTAATAAATGGTGACTCCTACAGTAAGTAGAATAGCTGTATATTCCCCTAATTTAGTTGTAAAAATATCTCAAGGACTCAGCAGAGTCAAATCCAGTGAGTCCAGCCCAAAAGTTAAAAAAAAAGGACCTTTCCTGTTTCCTGTTGTTTTTTTTTTGTAAAATTCTATACAAGGAATTTGAAAGGGTTAAAAATCAGGTATCGCACTCCCCACGAGGGACTGATAAATATGAGATGAAGTTGGGAAGAGCACATTTGGCACTGTGCACTAGTGTACCGGGCGTGAATCCAGGCTACTGTGAAAGACGTGCCCAGCGGGAAGGCGTGCCATAAACCGTACGGCTGAATGTGGGGCAGGTACCACAACAGGTCGCCGCGTCTCTCTGCCTCCTCACGCACTTCACCCTGTGTCTACTTCCCTGCTCTACTTCGTAGAGGTAACTTTGAGCTTCAGGGTAGCGTTAGCACTTCACCCCGTGTCTACTTCCCTGCTCTACTTCGTAGAGGTAACTTTGAGCTTCAGGGTAGCGTTAAAAACGAGTCGTGGCCCAATCAGCTGCCGTAGAGGACGCAAATGGGAGCCACAGCATTTCAGGCAGGAGGGGTCGGCCATTTCTCTGGCTGGTAATGAGCTTGCTCTACAGGCCTATGGTAATTCAATAGGTGCTTATTAGTTTAGTGTGCGGAAGGCATTCTGGAAGAATGGGAAGATACGCGAATGACTCATAACTTCAAATGGGCCAGATCTATTCCCCGGTGGAGCTAAACAGGATGGGGACTCGTCTGACATCATTCAGCAAGCAGACATACTAGGATCTACTTTCCAAGTCTTCTCCACAGATGTTGACACCCGAAGGTCAGGTTGAAATACTATGTCCAGCGTCCTCTCTACCAGGGACTTGTTGAGCAAGTCAATCTAAACAGTCAGTATTTTAGATGGATTTATTGTATATAGTACATTTTCTGGGGTGGCACAGTGGCCTCACACCTCTGGGACCTGGGCTTGAGTCTCCGCCAGGGTTCCATGTGTGTGGAATTTGCATGTTCTCCCCATGTTGTCATGGGGTTGCCTCTGGGTACTCTGATTTTCCTCCACAGTCTGAAAACATGCTCAAGCTATTTGGAGTTCCCAAATGCATGTATGAGTGAATGGTGTGTGATTGTGTTCCTGCAATGGGTTTTGTGTCCCATACTGGGCTGTTCCTTGCTTTGCCCCCTGCAACCCTGAATAGGACAAGCGATTTCATAAAATGGATGGATGTACAATTTTCCTTCACTCCTTCAAAGTAGATGTCCAAATTTGTCCTAAATCTTCTACTATGGCACTAAAACACATTGTCACTCTGCTTTCTGCAGGCTTCCAGATTCTTCCAGATCCCATAGGTGCGCTGGAAGGCCTCATGCTGTCTCAACAGCCCCAGGGGGAAGGGGACGGGGTGATGGCCCACCTGGATGAAGGTGCTGATGACTCTTCCGGCCTCACCCTGTCTCCGCCGAGCGCGGACCTCAATTCTCGCTCGGGGATCAGCCAACACCGCGACTATGTCAAGATCTCCGTCCCTGGTGGAAGGCGCGATCCGCTTCCCATGGAGTGGTGGAAGACAGCAATCGCTTTCATCTACGCTGCTTTCAACCTTATCCTGACCACGGTTGTGATCACGGTGGTCCATGAGCGTGTCCCAGCTAAGGAGAACAGCCCGCCGCTGCCAGACAAGTTCTTCGACTACATCGACCGTGTCAAGTGGGCCTTCTCCGTGACGGAGATCAATGGCATGATCCTCGTGGCCATCTGGAGCATACAGTGGCTCTTCCTCAAATACAAGTGAGCACCATTCTCCTTTTGCAAGTAGCACCTTCAATAGTCCAGTTACAGTCTATGTTCTGCATTTTTGCCCTACTTTGGTTGCTCCAAGTTGATTCTACATGCACCATACAAGCCAGAAACACCTTCCAATCGCATGGTGTCAAGTAGAATAATGAATCCTGATTAGGCGCTTCAGTAATTAGTCCAAACACGGAGGTCCTGCAACCTTCTGTGACCCTGGCCGTCCCCTAATTGTCCATCGCCACCCACATTGCAGGTCCATCGCTGGGAGGAGATACTTCTTCCTGATCGGAACGCTGTACCTCTATCGCTGTGTCACCATGTACATAACCACGCTGCCTGTGCCCGGGATGCACATGACATGCGCACCCAAGGTAAACCGGATAACCAGGCCCAGCCAGGCCCCATTCGGCTACACGCCCCACTCCCGTTAACTTAAAGATGCAAATGTTCCTCAATTATTACAGCTGGGGAACAGGATTTAAGCCATAAATTTCTTTGTTTAAAGACCACTTGTGTCTGAGACACCATACTCTACCATAGGGTCTCCAACTCCTGTCCCGGGGAGCTACTATCCAGTAGGTTTTCTATCCTACTCGGCTTCTGATGAACCATACCTGTTGCTGGTATTTACTTGAGAGCAGGTGTGGCTCATCAGAAGCCAGGTATGATAGAAAACCTACTGGATAGTAGCTCTCCGGGACCAGAGTCGGAGACCCCTGCTCTACCATGACTCAGTTTTTTTGTCAACTGCATTTTCATCACGTCATGCCGCAGTCGTGAATGTGATCACGCGATCAGCTACCATATTGTTGTTGATCTTCTATGCTTGTTTGGCCCAATACTTCGTAGCCAACGGTAACCTTAATTGCCTCGGCAATGATGAGCTGGTGCAAGCCTGTATTGTGTCATGCGCTGATGTTCGTGTTATTGATGCCGGAGCAGTGCCCGTTGACTTCTGGGTTGGTGTATTGCAGCTATATGGGGACTCCAAAGCCAAGGTACAGCGGGTCCTGCAGCTCATCTCCGGGGGAGGATTGTCCATCACGGGCTCACACCTCATGTGCGGGGACTTCTTGTACAGCGGCCACACGGTCATGCTCACCCTCACCTACCTCTTCATCAAGGAGTGTAAGTGGGGCTGAGCAGCTCATTATCCATTAGCCATCCACTAGCCTGAAGGCTAAGACGCTAACTGCCACCGCTCTTACCGTCCACCCAGATTCCCCACGCTCCTTCTGGTGGTACCACCTGATGTGTTGGCTGCTGAGTGCCGTGGGCGTGGTCTGCATCTTGGTAGCGCATGAGCACTATAGTGTGGATGTGGTTGTGGCCTACTTCATCACTTCCCGTCTCTTCTGGTGGTACCACACCATGGCCAATCTGCAGGTGAGTCAGCCGTGCCTTGATGTCACCCATCAGGTCTTTAACTGCACAGTTTGATTTAAGGAAAATTCTGGGGGGGAGGAATTTCTCTATCACTGCATTTCTACAATCGCCATTACTTGATCTTGAAATTCAACAGGCATTGTGGACTTTTTCATTGGCTTTTATCGATAACTGTAGTCCTTAGAGAAGCATATGCCAGCCTGTCATCTTTCAAAATAATTTGTTAAAGTGAAATCATTCTATGTTCCCTTTTAAATAGCACAAATACTACATCTTGTTCAATTTCAGAGTATGTTTCCTTTTTCTAAGTTTCAGAAGCCTGTGTGATGTGGTTATATTGAATAAATGTATCACATTTATCTGCTGGAAAGTGATGTGGCCCAGTTCACTGGAAAAATCCTTGAGCACAGACCAGTCGAAACAAGCATCCTCTTCTCACAAATGCCATTGATAAACATCAAAGGGATTTTTGCCCATTGTGAGTTTCGGAATGGGACGATCCCCCAGTGCCCCTAAGTCTGGTGCAGCTCCCAGTCGCTCTCGGCTGTGGCGTACATGCGGCTGGATGGCAGTGTGGGAAAACTCAACATAGGAGCCACAACATGTAAACGGAAAGTGACTGCTCGTCTATTTTCTGGTGTATTTATTCAGCTCACACCCTTATCCATGGCAACTCGACAATTCAGGCTGGTCACCAGCACCACTAGCTACCGCAAGACGTCAACACCGCCCAATATCGCCACCTTGTGGGGATGCGTTTTAAAATACTAATGTTATAAACAAACTGATTATCCTCCTCCATATCTCCTATGTATATTCTCTGGCAACATGTACAGGAGATAGTCACAAAATATGCCAAAAAAAAAAAAAAAACAAGTTGCGTACTTTATCACTGTTTACTTGGTTGAAACGTCACTCTGCTACTCTTCTGCAGTCAGAGAAGTCCGTCCCTATTTGTTTGGTTCCCTTTCCTATGTCGCCCTCTGCTGGTAGTCTGAAAACACTACGTCTAGTTTCTTCAGGAAAAACGGCTAACAGTGATATTGCTTGACACCCCCACTTTAGGAAAGTTTCCTGATCACGTTAAGCCACATATCACCTTGGCACGCAGTCAAATAAATCCCACCATCTTGTGTTTTTCATCCCTTAATATATCCTGACTTTAATCTGCGGTGTTGTCAGACTGGCACGCAATTTGATTATGTTTTTATTTCCACTCGAATGTCCACTCTGCGTCTGGAAGCCAAATGGAGGCTTGTTTGCCAGCACGTCTGATCTGGGTCCCCAGAGAGGCCATCAGTGTGAGCAAATGTTCGGAAAATTCCACGTTCCGTTCACCCGTTTGTTTGCCCTCTGCCGTCTCCTCCACAGACACTGAAATGCTCGCCCAACAACTACCTCACACACACATGGTGGAACCCCATCTTCAACTTCTTCGAGAGGAACGTGCAGACCGAGGTCCCGAGCACCTTCTGCTGGCCTGTCTGCTGTCCCCCCGCCTGCTTCAAGAACACCTGCAAGAAGTACTCCAAGGTGCAGAGCACGAGAGAGGAGTAGGCCTCTTTGGGAACTGCGTGATTGGCGGTCAACTGTACTGAACGTTCCACCATGAATTACGGTCATGCCAAAGTCGGAGATGAAGTGCCTCTTATGTATAACACACTAAATTAAAGTATTCCAGCTCTGTTCTATTTATATTCAAAATAAGAAGTATTGATAAGTATGTTAATGTATGTATTGTATGTTTAGTCTTGATCACATGGCCTTAATGTTGCTATGGTTACAATGCCTGTTAAAGCTGTTTACAGGGACCCGCTGCCCTTGGCTTGGGGCAGTGTGGACAGGTCAGGGAAAGAGGATTTGTTTGATACAGGATTTTTATACTGCAAGTTGAGGGGTTAGTCACAGGCAGCTGGATAATAATGTGTTCCGTTACCGTAATCTTTCAGGTTGTACCAGAAGTGTTATGTGTTTTTGCCTTTCAAAAGTCTTAAGTCCATAATCTATGGCAGCATCTCGCAATGCTGGTTCTTAGGGACCTCTAGACCGTCTGGGAACTGGGAGAGAGGAAATGTGGACTGACTTTGGGGGGGGAGGTGTCCGGAGGTCTCTGAGGATCGGGTTGTGAGACGCTGATTGATTGGTTAGTGTCTCCTTGTTTAGAAACCTGAAAATGGATTTTGATCCTGGTTTCAACAAAAAAAAAAATGCTGCTGCTGTTCAACACAGAAAAATCCCTGTAGCAAAGGTGCTTGTTTGTTTTTTGTTTGTTTTAATACCCAGTTTCTTCAGTTTCTGTACGTTCAAGTGCCTTTTTACAGCCAGTTTTTACACAGAATATGTATTGGAATGATTTTCAGTTCAACTGAGTTTTTCATGTTTCTTGGCAAAGGAAATTAGCAAATTTATACACAGTACTGTAGCATCTGAAGCCAATTCTTATGACCTTTAATGTGACACTACAATGGAAATGCACCATGTCAAAAAAGTATTCGTTTTATTGAAAAACAAATAAAAAGTTTTGCTATTGTTATAGAGCATAATTTATATTTCAGTTGTTAAAATTAATATGAATGTCTACTAAATACGTCTGCTTTTTTTCTTACTGCTCTAAACTCTTAACGAATTCTAGATTTATTTTAAACTGTCATTTACATGTATTATTTTTACAAAATAGTGTGATTAATAGCAATCACACTATCTCACGAGCTTTATCGCCGTGCACAGTTGTTATTGTTATGATGCAGCCATTTAATGACTGATACCCTCATCCGAATGGGCACAAAGTGCGTCTGGCTCTTAAAGTGTGTCAAAGGCCACGGGGGCGCGCCGGAAGAGCGGCCACGCGAGCGAGAGCCCGCGCCCATCGTTCCCGGAGGAGGCGCGCCGCCGAGCAGCTATTTAAGAACAGGACGCTGAGGCCCTGGCGACGCAGACTCAACATGGCTTTCGCTACTCACCGCCTGATCCGGTGCCTGTCTTCCAGCGCCGCCCGGCATGCGGCTATCAAGCACATCACGGTGATCGGAGGCGGCCTGATGGGTGCGGGTATAGCGCAGGTAAACCCAAAGCAAGAAACCAGAGAATAAACGGGAAATAAAACTGCATGCATTAGCGGCCCGCCCCGTTGCGCTTTACCCGGTTAGCTCGCCTTGTTACACAGTAAGTAGTCCAGCTAACTAGGCACGTGACGCCGGAGATCTGGCTAGTTCAGGTTAACCTTGTGCGCTTCCCAGTGTCCGTCAATATGGCGATCGTTAAAGCTAGCTGCGACCTTTCACATAGATTGCAGTCAAACTGGCAAGTGTCGTTAATCCGTAACTAGCATGAACTTACTGTGGTTAAAGTTCGTTTTATGTATAAAATGTCAACTTTTTCCGTGTATCTGTATAAAGAGCAAAGCACTGCGTTGCTTGCTCAAGGTAACGTAATGTAACTGGATATACTAGAGCTTTGATCATTAATCGTGCATGTTTAATAATAGCACTAAAAACTTAATGCTCACCCAGTAGTACATTTCAGGTTAGGGGTGGGCGGATCGATCCAAATATCAATAGTATCGATACTAACGTTGGTAGTGGTATCGGATTGGTACTCGCGTGATAGGATCGATACTTTTAGCTTCAGTTTTTCTCCTTTACTTTCAGTCCATTACTCCCGTTTCATCAAAAAGTAGACATATCTGTGCAAACATTGCTCCTTTCACTTCTTGCATGCACACTTTGGTACTCCTCTCCTCTGTTTTGTTGTAGTGCCTGTTTGATTCGATTTTTTGCAAACGTCACTTGATCTAATTTGTCGACACTAGAACTGTGACTTCCGGTTGTCATTCACACGTGTGTTTTCGTATACAAAACGTAATTTGGAGACCAAGATGCCTCATCCTAGATGAGGCGATGTCGGTAAAACTCATCCATGATAAATCGGTTTGTCAAACCCAGCTGTGTAATAGATTAGTCTATCCATTCATCCGATGTGACTGCGCGCACCTGCGCTGCTTGAAAAGCCCATTTATATCGAGTCTAGAAACCTCGATCATTAAGTCTTTGATAGGTTGCAACAAAATGACTAAAGGAAGGGCGCACCTTTTCACACAAGCGGAGCAGGACCTCGTATTAGAAGGATATGAAGAATTTCAAGAATATGCATAAGGGGTAACACGGCAAAAGCAGACCAAACCAGAAAATACAGCTGGCAGAAAAGTGGCCGACAAATTTAACGCGGTGTTCATTGTACTTGCCTAATGCATGTGTCAGATTAATTATTATTGAATACAGTAAAATCCCGTTATAACGGACTTAAAGGGACCTGGCAAAACAGTTATATCCTAAATCCGTTATGTCCAGAGTTGCTGTATGCCATCACACAACTGCAGGACACCATTTGCTCATGCCACACCCCAGCAGACACACTTGTGGTATAAATTATTATATTGTACATGTAGTAATCCAACTTTACTTGACCAGATGCGTGACTATTAATAATCCGGACTACGTATCTGCGCTGGATATCACCGGCACGCCATGCGCCTTGTAGGCGGAGCCTGCATGTCCGTTATAGCCGAACAAAACTGCAGTTTTGCCCTGGGGACCATATTGTTTGTCCGTTATAAGCGGAATTCCGTTATATGCAAGTCCGCTATAACGGGATTTTACTGTATGTCATAATTCCAGATCAAACATAAGCACAATGAGAACATGGGAACAGGTTAAAGTGAAGTACAAAAATATACTTCAAACTGCCTCACACACTGTTACCATTCACTCACACATGCACACCTACGGGCAATTTATTAACTCCAATTAGCCTCAGCATGTCT
>JAODKF010000093.1:646551-663175 GCA_026779585.1 Mormyrus proboscirostris
CACACACATACAGACAGTTCCACACTATTATAAATTTAGTCACCTAATTGCGCGTCTATGGACCGTGGGAGGAAACCGGATCTGCCAGATGAAACACGATCCCGGGCAAGCTCTACACACGCCGGGCGGGATTTGAACCCCTAACCTTCGAGCTGTGACCTAATATATAATTAATCACCGCAAAACTGGACAAAAAAATAAATTGCCGTCAGACAACGGTTTGTCTACGGGTGTCTGGAAATAAAAGGGCACCCTCAAGGGGTCAAATAAGCCCCTGAAGGCTGTGAAAAGGGGATTTGTGCAACACATGGCGCAAGTTGCATAAGCTGCTGCTGCTGCAGAAAGATCCAGCAATCGCAGGTCTGCCTGGAGCTACTGCCTGCACGTAGCTCGCTGCGACCACCCACCCTGCGGGGTACAACGAGAAGTAGTAGACATCCCCCACTAGGGGGCCAGGACTTAAATTTCAACCCTATCCATTCTGGGGCACAGCCAACTTGGACTGGGTTTCCATAGTGACAGCTTGCACCTGGCAGCAATGCTGTGACTGGCTAGTCTCCAGTGGCCAGGTCAGAATCCTGAGTAATCGCCACCTTGTGACGCAGAGTGGGATTGCTCACAGAAGCAGCAAAGCTATACCTCGGGGCGCAGCGGTTTCACGCAGCACACCTGGAACCGTGCCGACTGGCAGGTGCGATGCACGCGCCTCTGAGCTTTACTTAACGTCGCTGTGGGGGGTGCGCGCACGTGTGTGTGTATGTGTGTGTGTGTGTGTGAGGGTACAGCACAGTCTCACCGTAGGGGTGAATATTCATTACACCCTCTACAGATTAGACATGATGAAAAGTCTCCATCAGTTTTATGCTCCAAGACAGCGGGTAAATTAAAAGCTGTGCACATCTGATATATTTGTCCTAATGAGCAATTAGAGACAGAAAATGCCAGTTTTTGATGCAACGCTGAGGCTTGTTAGAACCAGACTTGGTGTCTTGCATCAGCTACCCCACCCTGAAGGGAAGGATCGACACCCCACAGCTTGTAAAACGCACTTTACGCCGTTACCGTTATACATGACTTGCTGGGCATTTCCAAAATACTGCACTGTGCCCCTCTGTACATCTCTACTACGATCAGACTCAAAATTGACCAAATTTAAAGTATTTTGGTAAAACTGTAGCCCAGCATCACCCCAACGCCAAAACGGGGGATTTCAACAGTGGATGATTATTTAATAAAGTTCTTTTTCATTCCATCCAAAATATTCGACTTAAAATGAAAATGATCACCACCCCTAACACTAAGGGCACTCAGTCAGACAATTTGGGGTCTTTTTCATGGAATTTCAGCAGCACAAAAGCTGGATTCTCTTACTGAAGAAAAAAAAAAAAAACCCAAACCAGACCAAGTGATCACATGGAGCTGTGTAACACAGCCTGTGGGATTTCCCCCCCCCCCAAATCCCCCCACGATCACAAAGCTCCACATGGCAATGCGGCAGGAAACCTATGAACACGGGTCTGGGGAAGCCAGCATGGAGCTGTACTCACTTCTGCACCCCTTCTGCCTGCTCCTTGTTGAAGGCCTTGGCTGTGTCTCCTCCCGCGGCCTCCTGGCTCTCGCTCTGGGGCCGGGGCGAGTCCCCGTTGGGGCTGCTCGCCGGTCGCCTGCAGTAGGCCCCGTTCCCCGCCGAGTGGCCGTTCTTCGTCAGCACATCCAACAGCGCTGGAGAAAACAAACAAAAGTGTGTCAGTATCATTTGGGTCACTCAGTTCCCTCAATGCTATTTTAAATCGCGCAAAGACACTGAAATACTCCCACAACTCAGCTGTAGCCACGACGGCAACATCAGTGTCAGACAGAGATGACTTAACTCCCTGGAATCACCATGCTGTGAATCCCTCCTCATCTATCCCCACATAGTTCTACAGGAAAGAAGACATTACATAATCATGGGCTCTCCTGTCTCACGCAGACAGCTTACACTGGCATCCACAAATGCTGACCCCAATCTACCAAACTGCAGATCCTAACAGAAACAATCTGCACCCCCCCCAGCCAACAGGGGGGGGGGGGAGACACCGAGGTCATCCCACAGTGACAATCATCCCTCACTTTTGTCTGCCGAAACAACACAAGCCGGGCAAAGTCAGTGAATCCTCACCCAGCTGACACCGACATCGAGCAGGAAACAATCCTCCCCGCGTTCCTGTGCACCTACACATCCGCTCCTCTCATTAAAGACACACTTATTACAAACTACGGAGCTTGAAAATCAATGCTACACTTCACCCATCTGCATCTCAGCCCAAATAACTGCAACTCCTTTAGCATAGCCGCTAAATCTCCACACCTCTCCAGTCAGCTTTGGGTCAGTCATTGAATTAAAGGATTGCAAGTTTACAACCAGCCCAGCGTTAATCTCCTTTACTTCTTCCCATTTGCTCTAGTTACCTCTTCCGATCTCTACAGTATCTTCATCCTGTACTTTTCCCTTGTTGAATTTTTTTTTGTGCAATTACCTCTTTTTAAAAGTGCTAAGAGGTCGCCAAGAGACTCTTCCATTTTTAGACTGAGCCTTCCAGGCCTCGAATCTGGCAGACGCAAAATTGAAATGTTCAACCGCAGCTCCAAACATGCCCAGGACACACAAACCTACTGTTTCTATATCTTGTTTTTATTTGCTTGTTGCTGCAGAGAATACCATGCACTCATTACCGCTAAAGGAATGCTGTAAGACTCCAGATTACACTCATTTTCTCTAACTGGGACCACCAGAAGAATTACCTGATAGCATAAACCTCAAAGATTGACTGACGCCATTAAAACAGGATAGACATGAAAATACAGTCTGACTGTCAACAAACACTGGCCCTGATGCTAGTCGGTAATCAAAAGGCTACTACACCAGCATATCCCTACAGTATACGGTACTAACACAAAAAAAACAATAAATCAGAATTAAGTCAGAAATTAAATCACAGGTCTTACTGTCCTGCGTATTGCAGGGACCTCGAAGTGGAAACGAGGTTCGATCCAGTTATAGGTAAGAGCGGGAACAGCTAATCCCTCTTGGATGGATAAGAAGACGTAGACATTGACAGATGGCGGAATGTATGGACATGGATTGATCGATGTATGAATGAATGAATGAATGAATGACCAACAGACCAGTCTGTTTATCTTGTCCTTGTAAAACCGCCCAACAGAGGTGTCGCGGTAAAATATGTCTTCTACAAACACTCCAGGCTATTATTCAATTGCTGGCCTTGCCATATAAGATGGGACACGGCGAAAGCAGCGGGGGAAACGTTTCTGGAACCACCGGGCCTCACGGTAAGATGCCGGCATTAGACGCAATTCAATACATTCGACTCCATCCGACGTGCTTCCTTCATCTTACGGCAACAAATCGATCGGCTACTTAATACAATAATAACACTGATAAAACGACACTGTCAGGGAAGTAAAAGCGTCCAAGCCCGCCTGTCAGCTTCCTAACTACGCCACTTAGCCGGTCGCTTGTGCTCATATAGCTAGCTATCAGCTAGCCGGCTAAGCTAATGGGCAGAACGTGTAAAACGCCGCTATCTCCCACGAAAGAGCCCATCTTACCCTTCGCTTTTTCGGTTGGATATAGTTTCTCCGCTTTATTTAAGAATTTCAAAGCCTTCTCCTTATCCCCAGCTTCAAAGGCTTTAGTTGCTATATTAATACATTTCTCTGCTTCGTCCCTGTTCCCTTCCATCTTTCTCGTCTTCCTTCTTCTGCCTCAAGCCAAACTGACAGCAAAGACTGCAAATGAAACCAGCGCAGGATTAAAATCCTACGTTTCGTATCTTTTATCTCCACCCCTTAAATCCACGTATTAAGACTTTTATATATACAGGTATCCACATTTAATTATGGAAGTTTAAAATATATTTGATGTTTCGGTTGAAGTTTGTCTTGCACATCGTTTTTTTTGTTTGTTTTGTTTTGTGACGAATGTGCATTTATAGTTTTAGAAATGAATCCGTCCGTATCCGCTAGAGACATTGGTAATCGCGTCATTGAAAGCAGGAAGTTCTGTCGCTTTTAGTAGAGTATGTCTTATGAGAGTATAACCGAAAGAGGGTAGAAATAGTTTTATTTTAATCTGTGCTTATATCAGTTAATCAAATGAAATACAATTTACTCTCAATTAGCAGATATCCATATCAATTCTAATTAATTAATAGCGTTTATTAGGATTTGTTATATGTGATCAGGATTTTGTGTTCATAAAGATATTTATTTTGATGTCAGACAATAAACTGTGAGACAATGTCCCGTTGTTCACAAAACAAGTTTGCACAGACCTGAGGAGTGGAGATACTAAGAAAAAGACCAGGTTTGCCCATACTGTGGCAACTGTACTATTAAAGTGATCCAACATTTTTATTATTTTGTAAATTAGCCTGTGGAGCCAACAGGAGACGTGGAAGAAATTGAGATATAAACTGAATTCCTGCGTCACACCGACTTTGCAAAGTACAGATAGATCTCTGCTTGTTCACAAATGGGTTAGCTTATGTACAAAGCAATACCAATCCTCTTATCTAGAAAAGGATCATCTGGGTCTGACATCATACTTAGAAATCTTGAAAAATGACACATGCTTGGCATTTTCTATGAGCCTGACTGCCCTGGGGAGGTCATGGTACAGCAGGTATGCCCAGGTCAGCCCATTAAAGCTAGGGGGACCAGCTAATGGCCACACTTGAATGCGTTCTCATTACATAATGATGAACAATGCATTGTTTGAAATTCCTCAATGATCAAAAGCATGAGAATCCATCCATTCATTCACTGTACCTGCTTGTCTTATCCGGGGTCACAGGAATAAGCATGATAATAAGCTTTCGGTACGATACATAAGAATAAACATTAGAAGTACTGGCATCGTGTAATAAAACTGTGCAATGACATTGACAGCTGTAATATAATTACAGTAACTTTCCTGAATATACAGAAATTGCCTTTGGCATGTAATCCTAGGCACGGTCATGGGCGTGGCCTGCACTTATTATGGAACGGGGCAGGTAACACCATCTTCCAGGACACCTGCCTTTGCAACCTTTACCTGGATACGGCTGGTAAAGCAGAGCTCTGCCGGCAGGAGACAACCTCAGATGTTTCACACAGAGGGCCTTCAACATCTGGACCATCCATACGGTATTCAGAGCGCCCTGTGGTGTGAATGGCTAAACGGACAAATAAGTGACCAAACATTATTATGAATATTCCATTGCTACTAGTAATGACTGTAATATCAAGTTAAATCCAGTCCTCACGTTCATACCTCCTTAACCCTTATACCTCATCGATGCCTATATGTAATCACCAAGGGTTTTATAATATACATGATAAAACCCATTGGTATGATGCCCCAAGGCTGCAGAATGCATCATTGGAAAGAACGTAGAAGACGGACCGACGAGCAACGGCAAAAGAACACGGTGCTCCAAAATTTCAGCTCAGATAACTTATTTCCATCTTGATTACCGGCTCGAGAAATCTGATTATACTTTCGCACTATGCGCGAGACACAACCAAGCACAAATATTTCCGTTCAAACAAGTTCAAACACTGCTCTTCAAATAAGCGTATTTGGAAAAAGCGTACAAACAAAACCATCCATTAAAACATTTACTAGGGCAATTCGGTTAAAAGACAACCTAATAAGTAAATATTATTATGGTCTTAGTCGATCTCAATGTAATTTAAGAATAAAACTGAACAATTGGTTCTGATATTTACCGAATCATAAATATTCATGAAGGTTGTTGATGCGAAAACAATGGTCCATTAGTCTTGTGAAACCTCATCCTAACGTTTATGTGGTTTACCTGTGCTCAAGACATTCTCAAACAAAATACAAGTTAGATTTAATGTAATGACGAACCTGACCATTACATATCATAATAGGAAAAGAGGTGATTTAGACGTTCTCCTTTTTTTTTTTTTTACTAAGACATAGCACGTTATCAATATTTTCAATAATTTAATTCAAATCACATTATATGTATCACATTTGGGCATGACTGTAATGAAAACACTTGGCTGAGATCGGTTCAGGGAACGTATTTTGCCTTTTTCAGAGAGATCAATTACCTTTTCACATACCACACTTGCACAACGCGAAGAGTACGTGCGCGCTACTGGTGCGCGCCACACCACTCCAACGCTCGAGAGCTTTTGCAGTGTCACGTGACCAGTAGTGACGCGAAATATGGCGGAGGTTGGGGATCATGTTGGTGGGTCTGAAGACGAAAACTTGCCGACTTACGAGAATGTCGATGTTAACAGCAAAATATTTCATGTGGGCACCTTCGGGCGCCTGTGGACCGAGAAGCTGCAGCCGTCTGACTTCTCTTTCCAGGACGGCGAAGACGAAGCGGAGGATGCCGCCTTTATGCTGGACTTGGGAATCACCCCGCAGACGTTGAGCGAGATCAAGGAGATCTGCAGGTTCGCCCCTCAGCCTCGAAATGTCTCCTTCGTTTTATTGCATTGCTTCTTTAAGATTACAATTGGAACAAACGCAAGACTCCTTTTAGGTGTACTCTAAAAAAAAAAAAGTTCGTTCAAACAATATCGTCTCATTAAGGATCTGAATGTTGGTTGAAGTGGCATCTCATTGTAATCTTTCCTTTTCTAGCCCCGATACATTAAAATCTGGTACTGAGTCCGTGCCAACCGAACTTGTGCCGGCCGAGCCGATCCTGCGGACTTTACGGTAATACTTCTTGCAGGCGTCTTGGCGTGTTTGCGTCCCTAGTAAAACTATCATGCCTTTTTTGCACCTTATTGTGTTTAAAATAATCAAATTATTTCCCGTCTACAGACTGCGGAAAAGGAGACAGGATTACCAAGAAACCCTTCAGAGAGATTTTAGTGACCGACAAAACATGCATGCTAGTGAACTGGTGAGTGTCGCCCTTTGATGATGATCAATGTCAGATGAAGGACTGGTTCCGCAAAACAATTCAAACTATTCAAAACCCAAGCAACATAACCGTAAGTACTTCTGCATGAAATACTCTCTAAAGCAAACCTGGAGCTGGGCATGTTTTTATTGAAACTTTCCTATATTGTGGAGTCCTTTATTAATACTCAGCTTTTTGTCACCTTTAGGAGGGCTTAGCAGCCGGGAAGAAACCCATGGATCCTAAATACCTGGTGCCAGAGGGCGAGATCATCCTCAGTGTCAACGTTCTGTACCCCGCAATATTCCAGAGGGTGACTGTCTCTGTTCTTTAGAGTTCATACATCAAGTGTAGTTCCTAACCTTCCAGAAAAAGTTGAAGGGATGAGGACTTGGCGTGAATGATTTTTTACCTTTGGTTGCTTGATAAGTGTTTTTAACAATCGAGACACATCTGCTGTTGTCGAGTTTGTGGGGGGAGGGGGGTGGGCAGTCCGCAGTTGTGATCGTGAAATTCACTCCTGTGCTTGTGTCGCAGTTCCGTTTCACGCGGCAGCACCAGACGCTGCGCGTCCTGGGTTCGCAGAAGCTGACGCAGCTGCGAGACGCCATCTGCTGTGTCAGCGACCTGCAAGTGAGCGGGGAGTTCAGCAACACGCCCGACATGGTACCTGACTTTATCAGCAAGGTGGGCGCCGTGCTGCCTCCCTCACCTCACTGTTGGGCCAATCGACAGGGCGAGGTGTTCAGGCCCGTGTGCTAAGGCTCGCTCTCTCGGCTTCTCTTTCAGGATCACTACAAGTCGGCTTTCTTTTTCTTCGAAGGGGTGTTTTATAATGACCTCCGGTACCCAGAGTGCATTGACTTAAGCAGGTATGTCAGTATTTTTGGCTCCGTTGGGGGGGAGGGGTTCTCCTCTGACATTCTACCCATGAGAAAGATCAATTCCTTGGTAAACTGATCGAGCACGAAGTCTCAGTGCCAAAGCAGAGCACCTTTTCCCTCAGTATGCCAGGATAGGAGAGCCTCTCATCTCTGCTAACCCCCGAGGGCACGTTTAGGTCATTCACCTGTCTCCTGGATGCTCCTGAGTTGCTTTATGCTGCGTCCAGTGTCACATAATCAAAGCTTGTCGAAGAGCAGTGTATCCAACGCAGTCGTCGTATGCTTTTTAGCCTTGCTGTGCAAAACACACGATTTCATAAGCTCAGAGCGAACTTAAAATCAAAATACCAGCACGTGTTTGAGAACTACTTGCCCCACAGGACTATTATGGACTGGACAAAGTCTCATGACTTCCCACCCTTCCAGTCCAGGAAGATGGAAGAGACGTTGTTCAAAGACCTTAGGCTGAAGGTTGGCTACCCATACCTGTACTGCCACCAGGGGGACTGTGAGCACGTTGTACTTATGACAGACGTACGGTGAGCTTTTTGCAAACGTGTGACTTCAGATAGTGAGACATCGCAGCATTTTGATTAGTAGTTATATGGTGTATTACCTTATTTTACTGAGGGTTTATGGTTATACTGAAACACTTAAGTATGTAGTTTGGAAGACAATAGCTAAATTATAGCATAAAAATTAATTCTTAGAAAAACATTTAATACATATGGTCTGAGCAGTGAATGGACTGGCCACATGCTTCATGAAGAGCATCTTCTCCTCTCCCCACCATGTTAGGATTGCCCACCAGGATGACTGCCTGGACGTGAATCTCTATCCCCTCCTTGCCTACAAGCACAGGGTTAAGACCCGGAAGTGCTCAGTCTGTCATATGTATATCAGCAGGTAAGAAATGACACTCTGGGCCCAGCAGCAGGTGAATTCTGCTCTTGGACCATCTAGATCGGTGCTTCCCAATCCGGTCCTTGGGGCCCCGCAGACAATCTGTGTTTTTGCTCCCTCCCAGCAAAAATGTGGACTGTGGTTCTGATGCCTCATGATCCAGTTCCTGTATTTCCCAGACCCCGCTACGAGGCGCTATGAATGAAATGAAACATCATTTTGTTTATCACTATCGTCTGGGAAGGAGCAAAAAAACATGGACCACCCGTGGGTCCCCGAGGACGGGATGGGGAAACACTGTCGTAGACCCTTCTGTTGACCATGCTTTGCATTACACAGATGGATAACCACCAACGACAGCCTGGCCCCTATGGACCCCTGCCTCTTCTGCGAGCAGTGTTTCCGCATGCTACACTATGACAAGCAGGGCAACAAGCTCTGTGACTTCCTGGCTTACCCCCACGTGGACCCAGGGGCCTTCAACTGACCCCTGTCTTTGGAGAACAGGGACACCGTTTACTGCCATGCAGTGTGTTCTTACAAGAGACGTTGATGTACAATGCAAGTAGGTGTAATACTGGTTGTTTTATAACTTTAAATCAATAAAGTTGTGTTGTTTGGGATCACTCTACAAGTAGTTGCAGTCATTAGCTGATATGTGATGGAACAAACCGGAAACGTACTTTGATACCTTAGATGAGTGTTTTCCAACCCCGTCCTCTGGGAACTCCCGACAGTACACGTTTTTGCTCCCCCCCAGCTAATCAGGAACACCGAATACTTGGTACAAATGCACTGGGCGCTAAGAGAAAGCAAAAACATGGACGGTCCGGGGTTCCCCGAGGACTGGGTTAGGAAACGCTGCCTTAGATTAAGGCAGCAGTTCTACTGGTTGAAAAGCTGAATTTGAATACCGCTAGTGTTCTTGCACCTACTTTAATCTGCCCCACAACTATACAAGGATGATTAGGGTGAAGACGGTGTACGAGTTATCTGAATGGGGGTGGTGCCTGCACGGGATTAAAGAACGTTGAACTCAGAGGTGGCGATATTCCACGAGCTACACATGCAGTAGGCTTAAAGGTGCTTGGCCGCAAGTGTGATGAATACCAAGAATAGCAAAGGCAGCATCCTAGAAGTGTGGTTATCAGCTGAACACTACCAGCCTTTCAATAAGGCTGATGATAATGAAATACACCACCTCTGGCCAATTTTAGGGCTACATTGGCTTGGTTACCGGTCTACAGAAGACGGCGTTCTTTCCGAAATTGTTCGGCTCCAGACAATAACCTTTGCGGGGAAATGTTCTAAATTTCTTTATTACCAGAGGCATACCTGGTTTATAAGACAGGCACAAAAATACTCTTATGTACAAACACGTATGCGAAACGGGCAACTTAAAATCACGGGCCTGCTGCCGGGAACACAAGGGCATCTGCGCGGACGGCAGAGGAAGCTTTGGCAGACTGCCTGGACTTCATGCCTGATGTTCGCTTTCCTAAAGGAACAGCCAAAGGAATATTTACACTGAAACAGCAGGAAGCAGCTTTAGGACGAACACCTAAGTGACAGGACAGAGTTTAAACAAACTACTCCGCAAAGGATGGATATGCTGGTTTGGAACCTAACTAGGCGCAGACGGCTGCTTTAGAGGATTATCAGGTTAAAGGTTGGGTTGACAGAATGTGGTTTTGGAATGTCTGTGAGTTTGGGATGGCAGGCCGCTCGCTCCATCGCCGGAGTCCTAGACCACAAAGTTTACTGCGTCGGGTTTGAAGTGTGTAACGGGACAGAAATGCGGCATAAATCAGTTTTGCCAAGTAGCAAAGAGGCGAAACGATGGGAACAGACATGGTACGTTATAGTTGAGCGGCTGGCACTGGTGACTCTGGCCGTGCTTAGGAACCAGAAAGAGAAACAAAAACACTGTCGCACACCGACACCAGGAATGGACACGGACACATCCCATCCGGACCCACGTGATCCTACTGCAGTGTCGAAAGTGTCACTCGTGTTCCCACTCCTGGTTGTGGGCATCTCAGGCCGAGTCTTCCTGAGCCTTTGCGACGCTGAATAATGAGAACATTTTGAGTCGGTAGCAGTGTGCATATGATAATAACTACATCTGATGGCCGTACGGCACAGTAAGGGTTATAGGTGAAATGCGCCTTCTAACTGCTCCCCTGCGTTCTCGTCTCCCAGCTCGACCCTCCTCACCTCTCCTCCTCCGTGGGGCTGCTCTCTTCCAGGAGCCGCTCTGGCATATTCTCGTCAGGACTGGCGTCGCCGTTCACGGCTTTGTCTGCAGCGAGTCACGAAAGACACCGATGAGAACGTGACTGAAGAGTCACGCGTGGGAGCCCTTCGAGTGAAGCTGGAACACTCAAATTAAAATGGAATCATTCACTTATGAGAACATCTGCCAAGTCCTCCAGGGATGTGACGCAACAACCATCTGGTTCCTTGATCACTTTGCTACCTGTTACCAAAAGGCTAACAAGTCCTCATCTGCTATGGTTTTAAACAAATATACCTGCTGACTGGGGACTTCGCCATAGCAACCACACCACCCCTGCTCACCTACACCCTGCTCCCTGGCCTGCTCCGCCCGCTTCAGGGCACTTTTCTTGGCCTCCTCATGCTGTCGCTGCTCCGCCAGCGACTTGTTGAGCACCTGGCTCAGGACAGAGTCGCCTTCTCCAACCAGGAACATTGTCTTGAACTTGTTGTAGAGCATGGTGGCCTTGTCCATGATGTCCTGGCAGGCTTTGAATCGGCGGATCTGCCCCCAAGAAGGAACACCATACATACAGGGTCTCACTACTGGCACAAAAAAAAAAAAAAGACGGCTGATTCCGGGGGGATCCCACCCACCTTTTTGAGTGTAGCAATGAGCTCACTGTGCTTCTGAAGGTGCTGGGTGGTCAGCTGGAGAGTGCTCAATTCGTCCAGGGCTAGCAGGCACTTTTTCACATCCTGCATGTGGCACAGGAGACCCCATCGCATCTGAAAGCTAACGTGACTGCGACCTGGATTCGACACTTTCCCAAAGGATGAAGGAAGTCAGGAACCTCCACCTCCATCCATGTGGTTAAGGCCATATCTACACTCAGCAGGGCTTCAGCTAGCAGGTGCCGTGTGTGTGTGTGTATTGTGTATATATACACACACACATACACAGATTACTAACCTCTGGGTGTCACCGTACGCTCATCGTTAGTATCCTAGGTGTACCTACTAATCTGCTTTTCAAATCGCAAGTGGAAGCAAATGTCCGTATGGTGTTGAAAAGCCGGCATCCACACAGATTTTGCTGGCCATAAATACATTGGTATATCTGTAATCTAATGCCCTTGACGTCACGAATGGGACCTACAAACTCCACCATGGCGGCTGCAGACTTGTTGCCCCAGAGGCTTTTGGTTCCTCTCCTCTGTTGTCATCTGGCTTTACTTTATTTAATTTCTTTCGCGCTCTAATGACGTTGAACGCATCATGATATATACCATGTAAAACACCTTGGGATATCTGTTGTGAAAGGCGCTATATAAAAATGAAAAACTGAATTGAACTCAGTCTAAGTAAGACACAGACCTCCTGACTAATGTCTGACATGTTGTTGGGTTACTAAGCCAAAAAACAGAAACATATTCCTTTAAATGCCACCTATGACAGCCAGAAAACACCTCTTATGAAATTAATCAAGTAATCAATTTGTTAAGGAAGAAAACCTATTTCCAAGCAGGATTACATATCTGATGTGTATGTTTTCGTGGCTGGGGTACTTTATTCCTTACATTTATAATTCTTAAGGTCAGTATCAAACTCCTGAACGTAAATAAAACTATTTTTTTCATCAAGGGACACATGGGGTTGAACTTACGGGGTTATCAATCTTCAGCGATATCTTGATTTCTCCATGCAACCTCTGCAGTCGTGATTCTGTCGATACATCTGAATCATTTGGGCCATTAAAAGGTAAACGGTTAATGGACCGATCCGCTCAAAGGTAAACGGTTAATGGACCGATCTGCTCGAAGAATATTTCCCTTCGGCACACTGAACAGGCGCAGACACTACACCGGCAAAGAAACCCTGTTCCACATAAGCAGAAGGTGGATGGCATGGATGAAGTAACACAAATGTAAAATGTAAACTCCATCTCCATGGCCAAAAGGTCTGAATCCTACTTCGTGGAGGTTTGGGTTGCCACATCACTCCATCACCGTCGGAACATCACGGTCCAACACACAAACGTACCTTTTTTCTTGTCTCCCTTCCTTTCTTCTAGTTTCTTTCCATCGTCTTTATTCTGCCTGGGAAAGATCATTCAGAGATGGTTGGCCAATTCTGCCTACCCCTTAAATCAACGTTCTGATGTTGCCTCCTCTCAAAAGAACGGCCCTGTGAACATCGCAGGTAGCTGTTGAGCTGCTTTGTGTTTTCAGTTTAAAGAATTTCCACATGGCCGACATCTCAATAGTTTGTAGTTTCAAGCAACGTGCCTCTGGTGCTCTGCAGCGAATGACAGAATCTTACACTCCACGCAACTGATGTAGACTGGGCTCTGGTAGCCAGTACAGATTATTAAAAAAAAAAAAAAATGCCTTGATCAGCCCCAATTCTGATCTGATATTTCCTAAGAACATCAATGAAAATGATTAAATTAGTATAAAATTTGTATTTGGACTCATTTTAACGTTTATTTTACAATGAGAATTCATATTTTTAAAAAAATCTGAATTTAATACTGGGAATAATCACATGTAATGAACATCACAGTCCATTACATTGGATAAATCCTGTATAAACTGTAAAAGCCTTTACCACCATCTGGTGGATGAGAGATAGAATTACACTGACAATAGTCACGACCTCACATCGCACATACGAGTCCCTAAGGCTGTATTTCACCCATTTATATGACTGGGTATTTACTGGAGCAATTCAGGTTAAGTACACCGCTCAAGGGTACAACAGCAGGGCTCCTTCTGGGACTTTAATAAGCAGCAGTAAAAAGTAAAGCATGAATTTTTGCTGGACTAAACTGGCATATAAATCTTTCAGACAGCACATTTCCCCTGTTATGAATGTGAAGCCATATTCGGCCAATAAAATTCTTCTTAAAAATGAAATACTGCTGTTTATGACTAGGCAGGGCGGCGGGCCGACGCAGCATGACGCAGAGTGGCATCGGTGGGTAATTAAACGGCTCGTTACCGAGCCGACCTGATCATTTCCGCACCACTGCTTACACGTCTCTCCCTCCAAAACGCTGCCCGACTTAACCCCTCGAAACCCCACAACTTATACAAGAGGTTCATCACACTGTGCTTAAGTACCATTCGAATAATTTAATAACAGCTAAAAACTAAAAGCTAAAATATTATGTAGAGAGAAAATGGGGAAAAAGAATAAATCTCAAGCTACGGGAAAAAATTCCACCTGCTGGACTCTCAGATGTGATCCATGGAGTCTCAGACTGGGACGGAGGGGCCTGGGTACTCACTCAGAGGCCTTCTGGTCCTCCGGCCTACGCCTCCGGTCCTCCCGGTCAGCCTCCACGGAGGCCTGCCGCTGCTTCAGCAGGCCGCGTTTCTTGGCTGTGCTCTTGTTCTTCTGCGGAGACAGGAGACGAGAGCGAGATGGGGAGGGACATGAGATTCCCACAGAGCGGGAGGCCTGGGAGCCTGGGATAACGCTGCCGGCCGTCGGCACGCACCTCCTCATCGTCCGACTCGGAGGAGCTGCCCTCCTTGACGCTCCGCCGGCGTTTCAACTCCGGCTCCTTCTTCCCCTCAGAGTCCTTGGTCCGGTCGTCATCCTTCCTCTTCCGGCCGTCCGCCTTCCTGTCCTCCTCTCCTGTGCCGGCTCGGGATTTCTCCTCGGAGATGCGCTTCCTCTTCCTGTCGGTCTCGCCGGGATCCCTGATGGAGGAGGAGAGGAGGACAGATTCGAAAGGGTCAAAGGTCATCATCCACATAGCACCCCTACACGAGGACCAGGGCAGGTTATACACTCAAAAATCTGTTCTGGTGTCAGCGTGAGGTATGTAAAAGAACAAATGGGGTTTACATTTCACTGCCAGAGCTACGGGGATCCTGGGACGACTGCTGCTGGAGCAGAAGCATCTTCTCAGCCTTGGGTTTCCGGCCTCTGCGCTTGGGGGTGTGCACCTCGCCACCTGCTGAACCATAAGAGAGCTCGTTCTCCATAGCGCCACCTGCTAGCCCGACCTTTAGCTGCAGCATGTGAAAATGTCAGCGATCCGCTCAAAGGCTCCACCTTGAGGACTTGCAGTTGGGCTGGTGGGAACATCATCCTTCTCTGAATCCTGTTCCACCTCGCTCTGAAACGAAGGTGTGTGTGTACCGCATCACAGACACGCACCTTCACCAACGCAACATGGCCGCTTCCGAATGAAGCCCAGCGGTGCATACAAGTCCTTACCTTTTTCTTTCTTCCCCTTTTGGACTTGGTTGGGGAGTCCGGTCCATCCTTTTGTGTCCGTTCCTGGAATGGGACAAGCAGCTACTTCTCACAACTGATGCATCTTACAATCAAGTTTAAAAACACTCAAAAAAGAAAACACTAAAAATGAACTTTGTGGGTGTTTTTTTTGGCATCACCTCCTGGATTGCTGTTGTACATGATATTTAGCCTTTTTAAAAAATAAACCACATTAAGGTTCCCAATATTCATCTTCCTGCCCATAAATAGTGAGCACAGTATGCAGTTAGTGGTCAGTGTATTTATACACAGGTAATTAAGATCAGGAGCTGCGTCATCTTCCCAGGTTTGCCACCATTGACTGTGACAGGGACACCAGCAGGGAATTCTGTGGAAGTGGCAGATCACATGACCAGTGGAGAGGGTGAGGGGGGGGTCACCAAGCCCCGCCACACAAACCTAACGTGATGGAAGCCACAACAAAAGAGGACAGAGTACAACAGGAAACCACGGTACGCTGGTCAGAGGGGAATCAGAAAACACACACACACACACACACACACACACACATGCACTACCCTACTGGTCTAAAAAATGCCATGCTCTCCGAATGATCTGCATTTCTCTGTAGAGACACACAGCACAGGTTCACCTACTTGGAGGGGCGGTGATGCACATTCAGTCCCTCGCTTCTCTGTACCCCATGGCGGATGCTAAGGGAGGGGCCGCTTTACACCCAAAGCTGCCTTTACATGTCCAGTTTGGATACAGCACATTATCACCCCCTCCCCTCCCCTCCCCACCCTAATAAAGAGAATACTATTGCCGCATCCCCAGTAGGCACAGAGTTTGGCAAGGACAGCTCCTCCGACCCAAATCAGCGAGAGCTGACACACCCCGAGTGAGCATGAAGGCCCTATCGACCGGCGGCGACGGAGCAGAGCCCCCATGAAACATGTCAATCGGTACAAACTCATGTCTGTTCTCTGTTTGCCACAAACAACCAGAGAAGGAACAATGAAGGAAAACCAGCCAAATTGAGGAGGGAAAAGAAAAAACAAAAAAAAAGAAAAAAAAAAAAACATCCCCAGTGGCTTTTTAAGTAACTGTGAAAAAAATATACCACTGACTACTTTGCATGCTTTACCCCCATCCAAGCCGTGTCCAAAAAAAAATAAATGAATAAAATGTATGAAAGTGGCACCCTCTAGAGGGCGGCCCTGGCAGTGCGTGCAGCGTACGTACATCCTCAGTGCGAGCCACGGGCTCTGACCCCTCGATGGACCCTGACCCTGCGGCAACTTCCTGCTCAGCCTCACTGCCAGCCACCTGGGGTGATAACCAAACACACAGGGCCACGCAGCGCGGGGTTAGCATGTGACGACCGTCCCCACGGGGGGTCCCAGGATGGGATTGGGGGGGGGGGGACGCACCAGGGTG
>JAODKF010000093.1:668794-684678 GCA_026779585.1 Mormyrus proboscirostris
AGAGACATATGGACAATATAATTGAAAAGATAACATGAATTTGATTTAACGAGTAATGACACTTTACAGCAATGCCTATTTTCTCTACGGTTGATGTCGATTCTAGCCCTGGTCTGTTTTCGGTCTTGGTCTTGGTCTAGACCAGCCTTGGTCTTGGTCTCACCTTAGTGTGTCTTGGTCTCGGTTTAGGTGGTCATGACTACAACACTAAGGAACAGGCGGAAGTACAAGCATGTGAAATGTATTCCTGTATTTAAAAAAATTTATTCTGAGACTGGTTGACGGCTGTATTATAATTTCTTTTGATACACTTGCAAATAGGATATTTTGTATTTTCTATCAAAATACATTTTGATGTCTCTTACTCATCACTGAGTGTGACCACGTTTGTATTATTAAGCTGTAAACGTATTTGATTACATTCCGTTTGTGGAGCTGATTCTCACTGGACCAGACCGCATATTAAGAAAATGTACTGCATGCTAAAACAGAATGGAAGAGATACAAAAGCGTGTAGGAAGTCTTTTAGTAGATGTATGAATTGGCTAACCTGCGTTCACAATAGCTTAATGTAGATATTTGGACGATCCATCAAAATTGCTTCACTGTAGATTTTAATACACTGTTATTTCGTCTATTGATTCAGTTTTATCAAATGGATATAATGCATACGTTTTATTTTATTAAAAAAACATCCAGTACTCGACAGGTAGCTGGTTTTCGATACTCTGCCATTAAGTCAATAATTACACAATAATGCATATATATAGATCTTCAGTGCCCTCTAGTGACAAAAACTGAAAATGCCGGAATTTCCTAAGAAACATTTCACAGCTCAGCAAATCAGTAAATAGAAAACGATTTTGCTGTATTTTTATGATCACCGTCATAATTACCTTTGATGCAGTGTTTTTTTTTTTAAAAAACATCAATTATTCCATAAGTTAGAAGCCTATGAGTTAGGCTTCGTATCACCAGCTTCACATTTTGCATGAAGCGAGGTAGCCGGCGGCCTAGTAATTAATAACATAACGCTGCTAATTTACCTATTTATGTCGTGAGAAAACAAGAAGCGTGATGGGCACAGGTGAGTAGCTGACCTCGGCAAGTGATTCGGTGTCGGCAGGCACACATGCGGTCCGAGAGACAGGGTGAGTGGCAGGTGAGCGTTAAAGGACAGGTTGGGCGTCTCGGAGCGCAGGGCTGAGGAGGGAGATGGATTGATCGTGACCTGCAAGTCGAGAGCCAGTGGCTGGATTGGAGCCAAGGCAGCGGGGGGGCAGCCGCTCTCAAACACGGCCGCTGGACTCGAGGCAGTCTGCTTTGTGCCCTTGACCCCCAGGAAAAATCGACACTGTACAGCTTCTATCCTCAGAGGCAGGCTGTCCATATTGCACGATGGGATCTTTTCCACTACATGCATGGGTTTTGTTGTATTCTTAGATCCCAAGTCAAGGACCTGGCATATCGGTATATACACGATGTTTCTTTTTCTCTTGAAACCACTCGAAATACTGCAGTAGTTGGCTGAGTATGTTCAGTTAGGGATTTCATTCTAATTTATTGCTTAAATACTCAATCAGAATCAAATCCCAGGTTTAAACTTTCATTTACACTGGCCCTGAAAAGTTCGTGTTCTTATTCAGTGTATAACATTAATTGTTCAATCATTGAATAACACTATAGTAAAATGGAAATATGATATTTTTGTTTAAGGGACAGCGATATCAGGATTTGAAATCAAAACTTCCACAAACGTACTCCAAAAACTTCATAACCTTTGCTTTAACTTAAGTCTTGAAAGGATTATTACGGTGACTGTGATATATGTCATAACAGCTACGAAACGAAACCAGACGGCAGATTAAACAAACGTGGATTTATATTCTAATCACAATCGTTAATTGCGCAGTTCTTATGTCCGCGATCGATTTACTGAGCTGGGTGCTTTCTGGTAGTAATTTAACGTATTGTTTTTGGCCGCTTTTGACGGGCCGTATTGTAGGAATGTAGCTAAATAGCGTTTATATGTAAAAATTTATCACGCAGTCGCCCGCTACAGACACGCTGCGTTTGCCTCCCCAGATGTGCTCCCTTTCTACGGTCGCTCACGCCAGATCTCTTTCGTAACTCTTTGCAACAAAGCTGAGTCCTCTGAAGGCACCTTCTTCGACTTCCGTGAGCAATGGTGTCCTTGACTTTTTTTTTTGTCTCGGGGCCGGAGCGGGGGGTAAGGAGTCAGTTGTGCCCCTCTGGAGACCCTGGCGATTGGCATGCCTGCTTTGGCAACCCTTCAGCTCGCCGAGAGCGGGCTACTGATGGGGAGGGGTGTAATTAAATAATCACCCATCAGGTCAACTGTCTCATTTCCCTATTTTCGGTTTATATATACCATCAGCTTGCGTGTGTAGCAGTGGCCGCTGTCGTCTGCGGTAGCAGACGGCCCTTATCACGTACAGTATTGCATGCTAATTGTTGTATGACCCAACATCCTCTTATGCATGTATAAAAATGTTTTGGACATAAAATACTGAGGTTACATGCTACAGGGAGATTAATAAGTGCTGCTATTACAAAGCCAACAGAAAACACATCACTGAAAAGTCCCTCAACAGTACTTTGTGTGATATGTGTGGCTGACTACCCCAGATCTGTGTCTTACATACAGTATATGTTACTGTGACTATGTTAGTTATGAAATCAAAAGAAAGATGTGAACCAGGCTTGCTCTGGTTTTAGAGTAACACTGGCTCATGTTGGGAAATCCTCGTTTGGACTCTGGCAGGAGGAAGCACGCTGCCGTCTGGCGGGGGGGGGTTGTAAAAGATCCTCGACCAGGTCAACCCCCCCCGAGGGACCCCCATATGCTGCCGGAGAGTGTATGAAGGGACAGGTTGACAGATGCCTCCATCAGCCCTCGAACAGGCATTTCTTTTGGGGGGCGAGGGTGGGGCGATCAGGTGCCAGCATCTACTCTGACCCCCCCCCCCCCAGCAGGGTGCAATTTCATGACAAGACAGGAGCAGCCCTCGCGGCAGTGGCATGCTGGCCGGCGGGGTACTAGGGTTCGAGGATCAGCTCCCGCTGCAGAGTGATTTATAAAGGTGGGGGTCAGCGTACGAGGACAGCGGAAGGGCTCTCTTGCTGGGCTGCCGAAACCAGCTGGGGGGGGGGGATGGGGGGGCATGCAGTCAGCCTGCGAGGGGAGCAGATGTTTTGTTCGGCGTGAGCCAAATTCCAAGGCGACCTTCAGCCGCCTGTAGGTCGCCGCATCCGCTGAGGTCGCGGGGGACATTTCCCAGGTAGCGGCTTCAACCTTCATGCAACAACATATTAATTACAGGCCCGGACCCTGGGCCGAGGGGGCGCCGTTAACGCGCCACACAGCTGGCATTGGGGGGTGGCAGTCCCCCGCAGTACGCACACCGCTAATGCCAGGCGTTAATTCTGGCAGGCAAAGTTCTCATAAATATGTTGGTCCATAATATAAAACGGGCTGACAGACACGTATATTTTCAGTTCTGTATGATTTTACATTTATATACATGACTATAAAATATGCAAATAATGTAATTGTAATTGAGATGTAATTGTAACGGTCATTTATTTGTAATTGAAATTTAATTGCAATTGAAATGTTATTATTTAAATCTGTTTAGCAATACGTCTGAGGTTTTACTCTTTACTCAGAGGGTCATTCCGGTGAGCCAGCGGGGAAGCGCTTGTCCTCCATCTATCTACTTGCTCGAGTTTTTGTCAATGCCCGCAGTTTGGGGTGCTGTGATCTGGGGTTAATTCCGGAATCCATATGGTGTAAGGTTTAGGCGTGCCATGAACGGAGCGCCAGTCCATCACAGGGCATGTGCGTGTTCCTTCACTGGAGGAATTGTGAAAACCTGTAAGAGATGAAGGGAGGGGGGGAGTTGATTTGACCCCAGCCATCCTGAACTACTATCCCGCCTGCTGTTTCGTCCCACACTCACAGAGAAGTTCCCAAGCTGATGAGAAGTCGTCTCATTCACCTCCTGGCAACCTCGACATCGATTGGCGAGGAGGAGGAGGAAGAAGAACAGAGGATTAGGGGGAGAAAGAGCACCCAAGAAGGCCGGGCTTACGGTTGCTTTTGTTTTTTTTTTTTTTTGTTTTACCATTTACTGAAGAGTATTGACAAGAGATGAGACAACAAAATCTGGGGCTTACAGCCCAAGCCCCAGCAAAGGGAACTTGAAAGGTGCCTCCATATGGGAAAAAGGAGCTCAGATATCCTGTTAGTTTGGGATGGGGGTGCACTTGGAACTGGGCAGGGGGATGGAGTGTATCTGTAAGCCACCGAAGACACGCCGTTGTCGGGGATTGAGACGTTTAACCTCGATGGGAGAGCGGGATCGAAGGCGAGGGGGCGGATTGTGTTTGTTTTTTCCGATTGTAGGAGCGGCGCGGTAGAGGAAGAATCAAACGGCGGTCTTCAGATCTCACACACGTGATCAGAACCAGAATCCCGTGTAGCACGTGAACCCTAAGCCCCCCCCCCCCCCGGCTCAGGGTTTTAGTCTTTAATGGGTAACTGGTATCTATGTTATTATTATTATTACTATATAGTTAACTACACCTTCTGTAAACAATCAAAATGTCAAAAGGGTCGAATAGTGGCAAGAAGTCAACGGTTTTTAAAATGAATCCTATGGGGAGTCGACTGTGACAGGGTCACTAATTAGAACATGCAGATAGCTCACGCTTAATTAGACAACATGCCACTGGTACCATTCGCTCTCTCAGTTGCTCTGGATCAAATGTATTGGGTTTTGTTCACTGGACATTCGGTGCAGGAATTTGGTAGGGGAGCCCTAATTGAATTTCCTGACCTGGGAGTAGAGCTGAAAGGAAATCTGAGTCAGACCCCGGCGTGCTTTCGGTATGCGGTTTGAGGGGTGGTCCGGCCAGGCCCGTCGCTTCCAGAACAGGAGGCCAGAACCAGCTCGCTGACGGACAGGAATTACTGGGCCTCCCAGACCACCTACACCTACAGATGGGGGTTGCACACGTTGGAATTTATGAGTGTAACAGTATATAGGTAGGAGGGGGTCTGGGAGGCCCAGTGGTTCTAAGGATTCTGGATTCCGGAACTGGTCCAAAACGTCACGGCAACTCAGTTCATGTCCTTAGGGCCACTAGACAAAAGGTAGCCTGCGAAAATCTGGAGAAGAAGGTAGGAGCAGAGGAAATGCTCCTGTTAACTCTGCAGTGCTGTTAGAGATGCAACACGTATATAATCATACTTTATTTACCTTTTAGCAAACAGATTTTCAATCATTTTAGAAGAGAATAACTTATCAATACATTGTCAAGAAAGCCTGTCCCAGTGAGGGTCGTTGTAGTAAATACTCATACGGGTAAAGTGGGGTTTCTTGTTGTATCGACTGAAGCCTTGATATTTTATAATCACATAGTACTCATATCGGGGGCGATGTCATCCATCAACGTGGTGACTTGATAAAAACATCTGCGTGCTTCAGGGAGATTGATTGGTGTAGGGTGACCTGAGCATGGTAGGGATTGGCCGTTACGGTGGGAATGGGAGGTGCGGAGGGCAGCCAGCGCCGAGCTGATTGAATGAAGGACAGTTTGCTTTGGACACAGACCGAACGAGCCCCCTCCTCCCCATCCCCCCCCCAGTCCCCGCTGTGTCCCGGCTGGAAGGCGTCCAGCATGTGGGGGTAAGAGGTGTGTGGTCCGTTGAAGGTTCCTTCGAGGACGTAAGTAATCAGACTCAATGAGGCGTGAGACGGCACCACGCTCCCCCCCTCCATCACAGGGCCGGGTCCGCCGCCAACTGGCCGGTCAAGGCCCCGTCACCCGCCATGTCGTCCCTCACGCCCCCCCCCCCCGAATTGGCTCGTCCCGCACTCTGTGATCTAATGCCTTTGAGGAAGAGCTGTCAGCTCGTTCAGTCTTTAAACCACCTCAAAAAGTATATCTTACAATCCCCAGCACATACTAAACACACACACACATTCGTCCGGAATCTTCCAGAAAGCAGTCCAATTGAGAGAAACCTTATCGTTATCTCCCCAGCACCGGCAGCACTTCTGAATTATAAATCAAAGTCTGTGCAAACGTAGCTGCCGCTAATTACACATTGCTACTTTCGTGTGTCATTTTTCACTTGCAGCGATTGGTTAAAAAAAAAGGGAGGTCTTTCTTAATTGGAGGGAACCAAATGTAAAATGGCCGGGAGATCAGTGATTTTGTTTTTTTTGGTCCTTCCCCTGGCTCCTGTCTGAAGTTAAGGCTTGCGTCTTTCCCAGCATTTTGTCCTGTGTCCTCCATGCCTCTGTCTCTCGGCGAGGTAAAATGAAAAAAGTCGAGTGGGAGAGGTCAATTCATCGAAGGAGAAGAAGACCTACGGTTAGCATCTGCTAACCGGTTTCCAACAATCCGAAGCGAGGGAGTATGGAGGGGGAGGCAGGTGTCGGGATACAGATAATTGGAGGGAAATGTCGACAACTCTGATGGCCTAGAATGAAGGCCCGGGCCGGCCTAGCGGGGGCGTGCTGGTCCCACTAGCTGGGTCCAGGCGAAGGTTAGCCTGGCTGTAAGCAAGAACAAGGAGCCCGTGGTGAGGCGGTCCCGGTGAATTGCGGATGTCACATGACCCTCAGCGGAGGATGGGGTGAGCCCCGCAGGCTTTGGCAGGGACTGGGCCTCCACAGTGGAGCTCTGCCAGGGACTGTGGTGTTGCGACTGGGAAAGGGGGAAGAGGAGGCAGCAAAGCCAGACTCCCTGACAGAAGAACGAATGAGCTGTCAGGGTGCACGAATAACAAGCCAAGGGAACGTGAGTAACGAGGTCGGCCCCATGACGCCCTTATAGGCTCGAGACTGGTTAACCCCTGGAACTGCGTCTCATGAAAGAGGGCTGGTGGGTGACTAGCCATGGGCTGGAAAGGTCAACACCTACTTCTGCAGAGAGACACAGATGGACTTTGAGCTCTATGTCCTCGGCCGAGGACCAAACCCAGCTGAGGAAGGAGAAACAAAGCATAGTAAGGCCAAACCGGACCCTAGCAGAACTGAGCCGGGCCTGGAAGGCCAAATCAGGCCCAGATGGGGTAAACCCGGCCCAGCTGTTCTGGGGGAGAGAGTAGGACTCGGGTAATATGTGGCTCCTCTGATCAGAAGGTTATTGGTTTTAGCCCAGCCTCAGCGGAACAGCCACATGTCCGTGGGCCCTTGAGCAAGGCCCTTAACCCACAGCCTAATGGGTGCCACACTTATATATGTGTATGTGTGTCATGAAGAGCAAGATGGGATAGGCAAAAAAAAAAGATTTTTCCAGTTCAGTGTTAATAAAATATTTTTATTATTTTTATGGTTTCTGGTAGCACTAGGACTCTCTTGAGTCTGGATCTCAGAGGCTGGTTCACACAGCCTTTTTATAATGATCTACAGGGGTGCCGTAAAGGCTAGGATGGATTCTGAGCAATAGGGGCCTTAAAATTGGAGCATAATTAGATTGGTCTGGGTTGGGAGCCCTGTATGATAATGCTTTCATGGGGCCCAAAACCTCTAGCAGAGCTCCTGCTGGTCTTTACTGAAATTGCCTGTGCTGGACCAACACGTGTCCAAGTTTTACCGCCACCTGGTGGTCAGCGGCAAGAATTTCAATAAATCGGAAATGCTAGCCTGTGTTCTTGAAGCATCCTTGCGATTAAGCCGTTGTAGATGGAGGGTTAATTGGATTAAATGCGATCGGGTGAATTAATTCAATTTCGTGTTGGATGAAGGTGGAGGACACCAGGGGAAATCAGCGCGCCTGACTGAGAACCCCGCCGTGCTCAGGAACCATGTAAAATCCCATTTATAATTTGCCAAAGAGGCCTCAGCCAATCGGCAACCTCGGTCAATCAGCAACACAAGCCAATCAGCAACCTAGAGTGGATGGCACCATTGTGACAAACGTGATGCCATTTCATTGGACATAAAACTTGGTTTTTGCAAGGATAACTTCCGTGGCAGTGTCTGTGTGTGAAGGTACAGCATCCTTTGTAAAAGGAGGAGAAACAATCAAACATTATTTGACTTTCTCTGCTTCTGAATGACATTTTCCAGATGGAGCTTTTGACTGGAGTCATTTTAGCAGATGTTAGCTTGGTTCCACATTCCCCTCACATGAGGGTAAAATCATGAAAAAAAAATGCAATTTCACAGTCTGTGTGATTAATATTGTCATGATTCGCACTGGACTAGCAGGCGAGCAGCAACCAAAGAGCAGGCAGGTAGACTGACGGGCAACGAGGGTTTATTCGGGAGACAACGATGGACATTACAACACTACAACATTGACCGACACAAGACTGAGGAGGATGTGGACTGATATACACTAAACACGCCGAATTAACAGGAAACAGCTGGGCACAATCGGGGAAGCACACGTGGATGATGACGGGGCGTGGCACACACGAGGACTGGACGCGCAGGTCATGACAGAAGCTCCCCCCAAAGGCACGCACTCCGGGCGTGCCCTAAGGGGAGCGGCGGACAGGACGAGACCGGGAACCAGACAAACCTGGAAAACAAAACGAGACGGTCACCAGGGCACAGGGAACAGGACCGAAACACAAAACAAACACAGGGGCAGCAGCCACGACAGAACCTGACATAGGACAGGGATCGCAGGCAAACAAACCAGGAAAGGCGACACGGAGGGAACACCGACAGGCGGAACAAAAGGGCCGGGAGTGAACACGGCACAGAAGGATGAGGAGCAGAGACAGGAGGAACAAAGGGACGAGGAGCGAACAAGGGAGACCAGACAGGAACGGACGGGGGAGCCCGAGAGAACCCAGGCGGGTGAGGGAAGGCAGCCGGAGGGGCCACAGGCGACAGGGAGGCAGGAGCAGGAGGGGACCACGAAGGGGGCAAGGAGACCGACGGAGGGACAGACAGAGGGAACGGTGAGGGAGCAGGAGGGAACACCGTCAGGGGCAGGCAGGAGGGGGAAGCTGCGGCAGGCGATGGCGCAGCCGGAGTCGGTGAAGGCGCCGTCCGACACCCAGCCAAAGCAGGGGGGCCCGAAGGCGGCCGATAAGGCACCAAGGGAGGGACCGCAGGTGGGCAACGTGGCACTGGAGGGGGACCCAGAGGCGACAGCCGAGCTGACGCCACAGGACCTGTAGGCAGCCACCTAGCCATAGCCAGGGGACAGGCCTGGGGACAGGCCTAGGGACAGGCCTGGGGGCAGAGCGGGCGGGCGGGACCCAACCCCTACGAAGGTGTCCCCTGCCCTTACGGGACACCGACAGGCGGGGTTTAGGCCGGGCTCCCCCATGCTGGGGTGATGGTGGAGGAGTTCTTTTCCCACCCGAGTCTCTGGGGCCCAGTAAGAAAATCCCCAAGGGGTCCCATTCGAGCTCCTCCTCCTCCACCAAGGGAGGAAGAGTGAGGGTGAGGTAGTCCGGGACCTCCTCGGGGACAGGGGCCATTGGCCCTGCGGCAGGAACGGGAGCCGGCAAGATGGGCAGGACAGACGGAGCTGCTGTGGGCGGAGCAAGGAGCTCGGGCGGAGCAGCTGCGAGTGAAGCAGGGAGCTCGGGCGTGCCGCCAGCAGGGGGCGCCTCCTGGCACCTGGACAGGCAGGACGGGAACGGCGGGTGCTGGCGGGACAGGCAGGACGGGTATGGCAGCTACAGCATTGGGCTGGGCTGTGGGCAGAGTGGCTGCAGCATTGGGCTGGGCTGTGGGCAGAGCGGCTGCAGCATCCGGCTGCGCAGCAGGCAAAGCAGTGGTAGCTGGTGGGAGGTTGGGCCCCTTGACCAGCACATCCAGGGTCGGCGCCTCCCGGCTCTGCGTGGTCCCTTTAAGGAATCGCGGAACCCGCGGTATAGCGTTCCTTACCGCGCTGGCCCCTTTATGGGCCAGGCGTGCTGGCCGGAAGTTGTAAGCCGCCAAGGGTGGCGGCATCTCGTTGGTGGAGCAGGCGAGAGGTACCTGCAGACAGGCAGCGAAGGTGACGTCCGGGGTGATGGCGAGAGACGCAGGAGCTCAGGAGCCCTCAGGGAGATCGCTGGCTCCTCCCCCTGATCTCGTTCACTCTTCTTTTTTCTCGTTTTTTTTCGGGTGGGCTGACTCGGGGTTGCCCTGGAGAGGGCGAGCGGCCGGAGCCGTCTCTGCGTAACCCCTTCCACTAGTCGCCGGAAATTCTCACGTACGGTTGCTATAACCTGCACGCCTGTGTGCGGGGTCATCTCCTCGAGGAGGGCGCTGTTCGTGCTGGCGAGTGTCTGTAACCCGGGGTCCTCACGGACCTCAGGTTGGGACAGCCAGTAAACCACCTCTCTGAGCAGATCGAGGTGTTGGTTTTCGATCCACTGAGATGCGTTGTCAAGGTCGTTCATTATGTCCTGTTTCGTGCTGGATTAGCAGGCGAGCAGCAACCAAAGAGCAGGCAGGCAGGCTGACGGGCAACGAGGGTTTATTCGGGAGACAACGATGGACATTACAACACTACAACAATGACCGACACAAGACTAAGGAGGACGTGGACTGATATAAACTAAACAAACCAAATTAACAGGAAACAGCTGGGCACAATCGGGGAAGCACACGTGGATGATGAGGGGGCGTGGCAAACATGAGGACTGGATGCGCAGGTCATGACAATGCAATGTGTACTGTATACAGACACTCCTTGGGTGACGGTGGGCCATGTTACAATATTTTGACTTCACGACGAGTAAATGATTTTCGCTCTCAGTACATTATTTAATAAATTACATGCAATATTCATTTGTATTATAGAATAGGCTTTGCGTTAACAATTTTGCCAAAATGTAGGCTAATGGAAGCGTTCTAAGCATGTTTAATGTAGGCTTGGTTAGGCTGTGATGTTCGTTAGGTTAGGTGTACTGTGTTGAAATGCATTTTCACCTTACGATAAGTTTTTTGAGACGTAACCCTATCGTAACCTGGTGAGAGGCTCTGTGGTTCATTAAGCTTTTTGTATTTAAGGTTTATGGTAGAGTGATGTGCCTTAAAGGGAAGCCTGTGACCAGTCACTGGAGCCACGTCTGCCCCCTCCCCCCCCAGGCCCTCTGGCAGTGACTTGGGCAGGACATGGATCATCCTCCGTCCTGGAGGTCTGACCATGCTGCGATTTTCCGATCCGCCCATAGATTTCATCAGGCAGGCTCGCTTATTTCCCGGGGGGACGGGGGGACGGGGAGGTTGGCATAAAAATAAGATGTGCCGCGTATTAGTTGTTAATCTTCGGCTTTAAGTTTGGCGAGAGCAATGCTGTCAGGCTTCATATCGACAGAAGACACAAACACTCCATTAAACCAGCATTAAATGACACCGTTGAGCGGTTAACAATCGATGAATATTAATGCCTCCCTTCTGGATCATTTGTGTCCAGAAAGGAGGATTCGACGCAATAAATTGGTAACCGAGTGATTCTGAGCAATGTAATCTGCTACCATGGTAACCGTAACACACGGTAACAGAGTCAGTTGTTATGGGTTTTGGGAGGTCAAACACAGTTGTCTGTGTATCGGGATTCTCTACACGCCAAGACTCCCATGCATCAACCATTTCCGTGACACAAAACCACTCACGTTTTCACGGCTCTGCCACGGCTCCCGTCCCCTGGGGTCCCGCCGCTGTATATTTTCATTAACATCGATTCTCCTGACGAATCCTCACAAACAACTGCAGCTCCGACTGTCCGAAACGTTCCCGGATTCATCCGAATCACATTCCAGCCTGACTGGAAAAAGAGAAAAAAAAATTACATGTTTGTGTGTGTGTATATATATATATATATATGCATGTCTATAAGTCATAATTAAAAAATTATAGTTCTTGCGTAAATGGCTAAATAATTCATCAGCTATATGGAATTCAAAATGTGCGGCGATTTGAAATTTAAATGTCTTCAGGGTTAGTTTATAGCTCATGTGTCTGAGGAATGAACAAACATCTTGTCCGCCAGCCCTACAGGGGAATGTATTCCGATTCAGGCCACCGTTAGCGGCGCAACAGGCATAAATAATGTATCTTCCGCATATAATTCAGTTTCATTTTCTTACAACATCATAGTAAACAAGGGGATTAGCAGTGCATGGCTTCTAGTAAATCAGAGCAAATAACGGACACTTTTTAAGTCTGAAATAAGAGTCGTGCCTGTTAGTGAGAATTCAATACAATTTCTTGTTAATATAACATCAACTTCCCATACTATGTTAAATTTCTTTGTTGCATCCATGAATTGGTCACTGGATGTTTCCCAGAATGCACTGGGCAGTCTCTACGGTGGATTTACAGTTGCTAACTCACCTGCATACCTTCCGACAAGGGTTGTGAACTCAGGGGCTGCATTTTTCAGAGGCAAAATGTCTCCTGTTTCGAAGGCTCCTTCAAAAGGGGCCTAGGAACGCGTCAGTCTTTGGCTGCGATCCCAAGATTCATTGTGCGAACCTTCGAAAGACGCGGCCAACGAAGGCTACGTAGCCCACGTACTTCGAGGGATGCAGCCCCTGAATTCGGACGCAGCCACGGAGACCGGGCAAACCTTAGGAAACCACAGTGACCTCTGGCGCCCGATTTAAAGCATCCGCTTACAGCCAGGCTAACTTTTGCCCGTTTACTGGAATATATGACGACACCAAAAATGACTTTTGAACTTCTGTTTGGAGTAGATGGTTTTGGGTTTATTTTGGGTTCTGGGTGAAATTAATCAGAAAGTGCAATAGGGTGAATTTGTTTATAAGGAGTACAAGAGTAAGGAAATGTCTCTAGGAGTCTCCTGGTTCTGGTTATTCTGACTAATCCATACCATCTGTCTGCAGTGCCAGGGCTTGCGTATAAGGCAACGCAATTATACCGACAAATTAGCTCTGATCAATCGTCAGAAGCCAAAGTGGATGGTAGTACCTGGGTAAGGTTAGCGCTGTGGTGCAAGCGTTTCGTTCGTCTGTTACTGAAGGATGATGCAACCTGCTTTTTTTTGCATTCGTTCTCTGCATGCGTGCAAACGTGTCTCTGCAGGGGAGTGTGTTTGTTTATCGCCGTTGGCATGCGTGTGTGCACGCGTGTGTGCATGCGTGTCATTGTGTTTTGCTCATGCTTGTACTCATAATTATTTGTGTGTGTCTGGGTATGTGTGTACTCACATTTGTGCGTGTGTGTGAGTGCCTGTGTGCGCCTGTGTTCCTCCAGGGGGCGCCGGTGAGGGGGGGGGGGGGGTTGACCTTTCTCCAGGACCTACACCAACTTCCAGCAGCAGTCCGCATCCTAATAACCGGAGCCCCGAGCCTGCTGGGCCGCCGCTCCCAGCCCACTCCCGCCGCCGTCCTATAGGAACGCGCGGGTGCCTCGACCTCTGACCCCGGCGCGGCTAATGAGGAGGCAGGCCGGCACGGCAGAGCAGAGCAGCTGAGCTCGGCCCATCCCAGGCAATGACATCCGTCCTCCCAAAGAAGCCCCCCCCTTGCCAAAGAAATGCGAGTTTAAAAAAAAAAAAAGCAAAAAAAGAAAACAAAACACACAAGACTGCTCCGCATTAATAATTCAATAGCATTAATTATGACTTGTCAACGCTCAGTTTGATGCCGTTGCTGAGGGCAGGGTAGTACCACTGATAACTGCATGTAGCCAAACCCGCCCCCCCTCGCTCCCCCCCCATTCACGGGACCCTCAGCAGCTAGCAGCCAGCCGCAGCCACGGGGACCTAATTAACAGGACATAAATTAGGGTTTGCTGATGAAGCAGTCAGGGCAAGGCAGTGCTGGGACCCCCTCCAGGAAGCTGGAGCATCCCGTACGGAGGGGGGGGGGGGGGCACACGCATGCACGGACGCGCACACACGCACATGTGCCCGTCAGGAGGACGCTAGGTCGGCGCGTACGCCGGCTGCCACGGCGACGGGATAATTAGCCGGAGAGCAAGGCAGCCGCTAATGAGGCAGCGCGGAGCTTTTTCCCCCCTCCCGCGTTCTGTTCCTCCGCTGTCTGCCTCAGTGTCCGGAGGTCTGGGTTCTGCTGCCTCGACGCCGACCTCTCCCCCCCGCGGGGTCTCGACGGAATCTGGGCCGTGGCCATTGTTTTCAAAGGAGCCAGAAAACTGGGAGAGGAGAGCGGCGGATGCCGGAGGACGGAGCGAGGCAGTGGGGAACGGCCGGATATCGGGGCGAGCAAGATTGCGCGGAGAGATGCAAATTTATAGCTTCGACGCGTTCGGGTTTTCGAAAGCCTCCGATGGGAGCTTGACGTCACGAGAGCACGGAGATAAACATGAGGGGAAAGCTGACTGCCTCTCTAGACGTGCGACATCGGCGGTGCGAAGACCTAGGAGGATGTCTCCTGGTGTGGCGGTAACAAAAAGCTTAGGAGGCGCGGCTTGTCTGGAGCGAATCTGACTGAGCTGAGCCCCCGGACGACGTAGAGCAGCTCAGCGAACAATGAGGAGTAATGAAGGGGTTGTCACTAAAGTCCAGAACATTCTTTTAGGGTAAAATGCGTAAGCAGTTAATAAAGCTTAATCAGATTGATCAGTATTTTAACTTCATGTCAGTGCAGTCCAGGTCTGCATCCGACTCAGGATAGGGTGCTTGTGGATGGATGGATGGATGGATGGATGGATGGATGGGTATAGGGGATGGATGGAGGTTTCCTGCTTCTTTCTGTTTACCTGTGCTGAAGCGCCGGCCCATGTGATGCAGACCTGGCAGGCGTAACTGCCACCCGGCTGTTTTAATGAGCCTGCCCCTTCCACCCTCCCACATCGCGGAGGGTCCTGCCGCAGGCGCCGGGTGGGTGGTGGGTCCCTGCAGCTGATTTCAGAGCAGCATCGGTGCCTCTGACAACCAGCATAACGGCTCCTTGGCCCCCCAGGCCAAAAACACAGGATGCTGAGGCGAGTCAAAGGGTCAGACATTTTCCTCTTAATGCTCCTCGACGCCCCCATCTGGTCACATCCTGCCAGCATTATTAAAGATGGAGGTTTGACATTCAGCTGCAGAAAACACCCATTGCCGTTTCACTGGGCAGGAACTCGCCGGATCCACCATCACCACTCGCCGACTCGCTGATTTCTGCTAATCTGAACTTGACTTAACACTGGTTTCGTTCAGTTCGAAATTAATTGCGTAATGTTGTTTACCTTACCCTGCCATAAGAGAGCGAGCAAGTTTCAGGGAGATTCCTGACGTAAAGCTACAGAAATCTTAAACTGCTTCCTCTCCGCACGACAGACACAAACTGGAAACAGGCAGTGCTGTCCTTATATCTTATGTTTGATGGCAAAAAGCGGCTGGTGATATTTATAACTGTATATCAAAGCGACTGTAGAGTGGGGGAAGGGGATTTGCTTACAGAAGGGACCCCGGTGGCTCCCCTTTCCCATGTCACCTTCAGTCTCGTCCCCCTGCTGTGTAATTATGATTGAGTTTCAAGTTCTGGAGGTATTTGTGTGTGTGTATGGGGGGAGGGGGGAGGGAGGGTTGGGTTTCTGCCATTGGAAGAGGTAAGAAGGCCCAAGTATGAGACTCTGGGAGTCTCCTGAACTCTCTTGTGTTGTTAATTTTGATTGATCCTGTTAATTACCCGGTTCTTATCATCAGTGCCAGGTTGGATGAGCGTAACAGCTGACGCCACCAGTTTCTTTTTAACGGACACGGCCCCCCCCCCCGGCAAGCAGGGCGCACGTTTGTTTTGTCCGGTTACACCTGTCCCGGGGTCGGTTCCGCTGTGCACAGGGGACTGTCACGGGGCTGCAGCCTTTGGCGATTTTTTTTTTCTTTTTTTGATAAAACAAACGCAAGAGAATCATGTCCCGGGGAGGTCCCAGGGCACTCTGAAGCGGGAAGTGGGGGGACTGGGGGGGGGGGGG
>JAODKF010000093.1:689622-700631 GCA_026779585.1 Mormyrus proboscirostris
GGGGGCCCTGGGAGGGAAGTCCATCCTCCAGACCACAAATTCACAGGAGTGGTATCACCTTAGAAACTATTCTCGGGCAATGAAGTGGTGGATCTCGGTGTGTACAAACACACACACACACACACACACACACTTTGGAAACACGAGATAAAAGAAAAACTGATCACCTGTAACCACAAACACTTCATAATAAACATTATTGTAATGACAGCAGGAACCTTTCTCTCATTTATTAAACAATCACACCTTGATTTTTCACAATCTATACTATATATTCATGGGTTACATCCATTTATTAATATCTGTTTGTCAATAAAGACTTTAAGTGACATGTTAATTTGTTCTGTAAAAGGGATTCTGTTGCTGGTCATGGCAGATGCATTCTGGGATATTCATAAATGCATATCTGTAAACCAGCTTCTCAGCCAGCCTGGATGGGAAAGGTTGGCAAGTACTAACCTACAGGCCCTGGATGTGCCTCCTGTCCAGACACCTCCAGCTACTCCCTCTGTTATTAACTAGTTCAACAAAATAATAATAATAAAATAAATAAATAAAACTTCCTATTTGGCTGTCATTTGCTGAGATGAATTATCTGTCATTATTGAAGACGATGCCTGGGGTTTATGGGAGTGGGGGGGGACAATGGCTCTGTGGGAGAGGGCCCTAGGTTTCTGTTCCCTTTGGTGGGGGCCACTGCAGACATGACCCAAAGTAACCAGGAAATCAGCCCCCACCCATTCTACTGGGGGGGGGGGGTTACTTACTTAAACCCCCGCCCCTTTTCCAGATTGCCTTTAAACATACAGAGATCTCTCTGAAGATTGTTGTTACTATCTGTTTTACAGGAGCATAACAGTGCTCGCCCGCCTTGTTGTCCCGGCTCCGCCCGCCCTGTAGTCCCGGCTCCGCCCGCCCTGTTGTCCCGGCTCCGCCCACCCTGTCGTCCCGGCTCCGCCCACCCTGTCGTCCCGGCTCCGCCCGCCCTGTCGTCCTGGCTCCGCCCACCAGCTTTTCCAAGGGCCCTTTATTGGCCAAATCCCATTTATGAGTGACCCACATACTCTGGTCCCATCAGTCTGGGTTCCTGACACTGCAAATGTCACCTCTCAGGTGGTATTTCTGAGTTTTTTTTCCCAGAGATTTAGTTTAATAATTCACATTTATTATTATGTATATTATGTACAGTAGCAAGCATTATTCTTACAACCTTTCAAAGTATTGACAGCATCCATATGCTCCCTCTCTGCCTCCACAATCCTTCAATGTTCTTATTATGAGTATTATTGTGTGTAATTGAGTGTATTAAAACTACTGAATGTCTAAATTTCTTTCAGGCTCAATAAAATCTATCTATCTATCTATCTATCTATCTAATATTGGTGTGTGGAGATGTCTGGGGTAAACCTGATGTGAGTCAGTGTCACCTCAATGTTTGGCACCATCTCCTTCTTCTTTGCCCCCACTAAAAAGCCCCCCATGGGGGCTGCCGGGGTGGGTCTCCTAAACACCACCTTACCTTGGCACCTGCCCCGGCCTGAGAGAGGTCAGGGCAAACACAGGTGTCCGACAGCCAGCATGCGTGCAGATCCGTGCCCCTGCAGCCGCCCTGGAAACCCTCAGCACGTTAGCTGAGTTCTGGAAGCACCACACAGCCTGTCAGAATAGGAATTTTGGACCAATGTACAGACGTGAATAATGCATGCGATCTGATGCTAACTGCATCGGTTAGCTACAGAACTCCGCTCGAATAAAAAACAGCACACTTATGTCCTCCTGTGTACTAGGTCTGAAGCCCAGGAGGTTGTGTTTTCAATCCACTTTGTCAGTCAGTGCGTGGGGGGAAAAGTGCCCCCCCCCCTCCTGCCCCGCCCAGAATGTTCTGCTATGTATTCCGCGATCGGACTTAAACCTTATGTCCGTGGCAGCTGACCAACAGTGACTTGGTAGATCGTGCAAAACAAACTTGCCCTCTTATGAACAATTAATAACGCTAAAGTCTGAATTCAAATCAACTGAATTTGACAATCACTGTTTTAAAAATGTGACGTCACTCGACACCGAATAACAAGTGCAGCTTCTATCATATTTCATGTGCTTTAACTAACCAATTTGTGTATTTTATATTCATTTCGCAGGGAGCCCTTCCCAGCGCAGTGGCCCCAAAACTATACCTATTACGAAACTATATAATTCGATATGGGATTCTGTTCTATTTATAATGTGAATCGTATTCCGAATGGCCCACAATACATTTATTTGTATTACTTTGCGATTAACCTATCACAATGAATCGGTTATCCGTGCTTATGCAAACTGAACCTTGAGAATTTTGCAAAATGCCGACGGTCCTACATCAATTCCTCCTTGCAAATCCTTTGATCCTTAAAGCACTTATTAGCTGGACTTTAGCCTGCATAATGACAGCTCTGCGCCGCTGCAGCTGCACTGAGAATAACGGCAGAGCAGACGGGCATTGCGCGTAATTCATCTTTAAATCTGTATATTGCAACAAAACCGCCCGGCCTTCGGCGGCGTCCGCCCTTGCTGTTGCCGTTAATTCCATTGATCTATCAAGCAATTCGTGCTTGGCTCTTGCCCTAGTTTAAGGAGGTGTAGTTATTTTTGAGAATCGTAAAAGTGGGTGTGCAGCACGAAAAGTGCAAGCCAAAAACTCAGTAAAATCAGTAATGTTGTAAAGTGTGGCGATCTTTAAGTGTGCAGCAGGGCTGCTGACTGTTCCTTTCGGCTCAGCCTTTGACTGATGTCATAGAGCCGGGCGGTGCAGCGCGTCCGCCGGCGTCTTTGCCACTACCACCTCCAGCCAGCGGCATCTGCCCGATCACCCCGTCAGCCACTACAATGGTAAACACCTCCCGTTACCCTTTAGGGAGCGAAGCCGGGGCGGTGCGGGAAGACAGGCTCCGCTGGTCCGCGCAGTCGACAGGAGCTGCCGGGAAAGATCGAGCCGTCATGCAAGCCGTCACCGGCATGCATCCACCCAGCCCTACCCGCCAACAAATAAAAAACAAACAAACAAATAAATAAGCAAATAAATAAATGGATGAATGAACGAACAAACAAATGGGTCTAAATAAGTAAATAAATAAACAAATAAGGGAAGAATTGTAATTACTCCCAGAGCAGCGGTAAGGGCCAGGGGCGAAGCAGGGGAACTAACCCCGAGGTGATCAATTGCTGAGAAATGATACTCCCGCACTGTATGGTAGCTGCCAGTTTGATTAGGCAATTATGGTGAATTCGTAAGTCCACGCTAACGATGCCTTTGAACGCTTTCGTAGGACGTCTTGCACCGAGCAAGCGGTACATCCATTCCGTCTAGCAGGAAATAACGCGTTAGCTTTAAATCAAATTTAAAAACCGAAAACCTATACCCATATCTATTTGTTTTATGTCAGATTTTCTAAACGAAAATAAATTTAACGAAATGAATGAAATTCCCACTCCCGAGACTAGGTTATGAAAACGTATAAACTGTTTCTAAAACATACAGAATGTGCGAAAATAGGTAGGAAATTAACTGAAAACGAATCGCTTTATTTACCGTTAAAATTATGTAAAAAAAACTTAAAAGGCAGCACTCAAAACAGTCAATATGTTCTCCCGAGCAGACTATTAGCATACATAGTAATCTGTTTCATCTTTACAAATTAAGTCTGTATGTAAAAACTGTTTTGTTTCCGTTTTGTGGCGCCAAGCATGAATTATTTTGTTGGAATGTACACATTTATGGATGGATGGGGTTATTTTGCATTACAGTTTTATTCCTCATTGCTGTTTATTTACTTTTTACTTAATTTATTTTGCAATTAACGCAATGATATTTCTGACAACAGGCCACGAACGTTTATGGCGCACGTATGAAAAAATATGTGGATCTGATTTCATTTTAGTTTTGGCCGTGCATTTATACGTGTACAAGCGCACCTTATATCAGAAAATGAATGAAATCCTATGCTTTCGGTGACGGAAAAAAATCCTCTAATTTATTATCGAAGACAACTTCGATTAATCACGTAACTTTTATACTTTACAAAAACTGTAGGTTGTCTTTCATAAATGTATACGTGTCTGTCCTTGGTGATGTATGGCGCTGAAAGTTTACTATATTCAGAGATCCAAACTCGGATAGTTTTAGCGGTGAATTGTTCCTGACGTGAAATGGCAGTAACTTGATAGAATGACTCGTGCTCTTGCAAACTCCGCTCTGCTGGCCGCAAACTGGGGCCACGGCAAACCATCCTGCTGTTCTGGCCGGATTCACCGCGAGACTAGCCGGCAATGCGCACCTCACGGCGCCGTTTGTGTGTTGGACTTAAAACTCGGGAAAGACTGCAGAGAGCACCGTTCAACCAGCAAGGTGCCATCGTGTTGCTGAGCGTTACGATGATATTGGCAGCTGTGTAGCTGCGGTTTGAGAATGAAGAGATGCCCCCCGCTCCCCCCCCAACACACACACACACACACACACACACTCCGCATTGTTCTCTGGCATTATTGGTAAATCACCTCTGTAGTCCGGCTGCGGCGGCTTCCCTGGTGGCTCTTGTGACAGAAGAAAGGGAATGATCGATACTCCCCCCCCCCCAGTTAAACTAGTCTCTCCAAGCTGATAGCATCTCCTCCGGGGGCTCGAATTTAATGAATTTTCTTTCATTTCGCGCAAGTTTTTAGACATCAAACAATAAATTGGCCAGGGTGCAGTGAAATATTTAGATCTATTGACTGCGGTTAAAAAATGTACAAGGCAAAACTCTAGTGGTTTGATGCTGATACATTCTGAACACTTTAATCCACATGAGTGTTTTCTTTTATCTGCCCAGGTTTCTGAAAAAGACGGAAAAAGAGCCTAAAGAATATTATCAAATGTGCAGAAACTTTTTTTTTTTAAAGTCTACACCTTTTTGCTGCAGTTATAGAAAAGATATCCTTGGAACGGAGTATTTTCCTAATTGTGCTGTGGAGTCCCGACTCGGCCGAGCCTCTGCATAACCGAAGTGCCGAAAACTTGACGCGGGTCTGAAGTTTGGGCAAACATCGTTACGCTTACTTGCCGCGTTTAAAAAAAAACAACGCATAAATAAATAATAAAACGCATACATGAATATACTAAAACAACAAAAAAATCTAACAAATAAATAATGAAGAGCAAACCAAAGTCGCAGAGGTTAAAAACAGAAGAATGGGCATGTTAGAGATTAAATGCAACCCCTGAACAAGTTCAGTGGACAAAGTCAAAGCGAGGTGACGTTCTGGATGTGATCCTGTGTGGACCAGCGCTGTGTTGCACTGACTTGCTTCACCAGGGTGTGTAATAAATTACACTTGTGTACTGCATACATGCGTGTCTGCTTGGCTCCGTAGACCGGCCGTGACGTTAACCATCTGTGGCGTGATTCATTTCCACGTGGAAGCGCAGCGGCTGCCAGGTTAGCGTTTCCACACCGCGCGTCCGTTGTCCCCCTCAAGTCTCCTCTGTGAACCTTTTTTTCCCCCTGCAAAGTGACATCCTTTATTTTTTTCCTTGTCCAAGAAAGAATAAAACAGGTGACAGTAGTTGACAAGAAATCCGGAAACTGCAGGAACAACTGCACAAGGTGCCGACTTCGCACGGCGATGCGCAGCTTAACAATGACAGCGTTACACCGGCCATTCAGAATAGTCCTTAAGTGAGAGATATGAAGTTGCATTTTCTATGAAATGAAGCTGAAATTTATAGCTTCCATTAATAATGAACACAGGCTGTCAGGAATGCAAAAATCGGTATGTTTGAGCAGCTGCCGAGGTTGTAAATTTGCAGGTGTACGACTGTTGTTTTATTAGCCTGCCTTGAAACTTTGGGGAAAACACTGGACTAACGCAACAAGTATGGTAAAGTGAGGTAATTTAAGGTCATTTACACGTCAGTGGTCAGTTTTGCGGCACATGTATAATGGATGTATTTTTTTTTTCTCTTATGTTCCGTACTTCGGTCACTTCCCTTTCACGGATGCAGAGGAAATATCCGCGTTGCCATGATAAGAAAGAAACATGATGTAATATCCCAATTTCTTTGCATAACTTTCATTTTAAGCGCATCTGGGGATGTACACGCCCTTGTGTGGGGTTTCGATTTAATTTTGCGGTTCTGTTCTTTTCTAAACTGACAAAACACGTCCCGCAAAAAACGACTTGCTGACCAGTAGGTGGTGCTGTGATACTTGAGAGTTTCGATGCCGCAGTGGACGAAGTCGCGAAACACGTAAACCTTCGCCTTGGACTGGGACGTGTCTGTGTACGTGCTATGCCGTTGCTATAGTACCAACTTTCGTAATCTGAAAAATAACCGAAAACCTACCTTTAGAGAACAATTGACTCTAAAGTGCGAATGTTACAAATACCTTAAAGTAATTAATAATACCAGTAATCTGTCTGTTTTTGTTTTTCTACCTGGTATTCCTATTTTAGAAGTCATACATTTCTTATCTAACCCTGAGACATATTTTATGATTAAAAGGTTCTATTCTGCTACAGCTATACGACATATATTTCTTTTCCCTTTTGCTCTGACATTAATATGTACGTTTTATTCACACAGTGACAATTTGAGATTGTTTAAGTCAACATCGCAGTGGTTTTGAGTGGCCCATATTTTAAGTTGTACTCAATGAACCCTGCAGTCACAATGAATCTTTTTTTTTTTTTTTTTTAGATTTTCTACACCAGGTCTCTAAGTTTAAGCAAATAAAAAACAAACACAACGTTACGGAATGGTGGCAACACCGTTTCCCCTCCAGCCTTCAACTCAATCCCCTCTGAAAGCAATTAAAAGGCAGGGCAGGTGAGAGCCTCGGGACCTAAGGGGTTAAACTGGAGGGTTGTCGGATCCGATGAGTTTTCTTTGTTTGTTTGCTTCATAACGAAGCTCAGGACTTCATATTGACTTATATAAGTCAATTATATATATTGACTTTTATCAAGCTCTCGGTGAGATGAGGCTCCATGCTGCAGTGGGTGAATGGAAAGGAAACGATTCGACAGGAAACTTGACAACTGAGATAACTTAGGGTTTTATTATATATATATTTTTTGGCGTGCAGCACTGTTTCCTCTTCATTTTTGCGAGGAACGGAAGGCCGACGGTCCCTCCTCGACATTCACTATCTCGACTCCGATTTATTAGCAAAAAAAAAGAGAAAGAAATCAATTAGTTCTAAATTTATTCATGGATTTCAGGCCTTGCAGTCAATGTGGGTCCCGCTCTGCAGCCTCAAAGGGGCTCCGTTCATCCCAGTTAATGTGTTTGAAGGGGAATTAGCATTGACGCTGTTTTCTCTCAGCTTGGGTCAAAGAGCATGTCTGGCTGTCATTGGCCTGGGGGTTGGGGTGGACGTGGAAGGGACCCCCCCCCCCCAACCCACACCGAAGGGATTGATCTCAGCAACCTTCTCACCGATCATCATCCGTGCTGTAGGAAGCGGACCCCAAAAATAACTGCTGAGGGCCAGTAGTAGGGGATCAGTGACAATGACCAGTATCTGTCACGCACTGAGGGAGGAAAGCTTTTAGCAACACAGATGCTAGGTGGGATCTCCAATTCTGAAGATTAGAAACAATCTAGGTCAATTCCAGCAGTTTTTCCACACTGAAAAAAAAAACAATTAAATTTAAAAGAAAAAAAAAGCAAGACTACTCTACTTTGGCGTTTTATAGCCTGTAAAGCACTTCCCCCGTTGGTCCGCAATGTCAGTTACGGTTTCGCTACTGAGATTAACCTCTCAAAGTTTTATACAAATATATCCTGCATTTGCTATGCGATTACTGACGTCTTCTGGCCAGCTCAAGGCGGGGAAGTGGCAGCGGGGAAACTGACCTTATGACCGCTGGCGGAGAGGAAATGATTAACATTTACAATAAAAACACAAATTCCCCCGGGGAAATCTTTAAGTAAACTGCTTAGCACTTACGGTCCTTTTAGGTGTTGGTGCACGGCTCTTAAAATAAGCCGATGGCAGAGTGCTGAGGCTAAGGTGATACACCTGTAATTAACAAAACGTAGGCACATATTTAAATTTGTAGATAGGCCTATATTATAAAATTGGCATGATTTAGTGACACGTAGCTTGACTTTAATATGTTCCGCTATATCTAACAAACTCACAGCATAGCGCAACACGACAGCTACGTCTCTAGTGTGATTTCTTCTTCTGAAGAAGCCGGAAACTCGGAAAATATGTTCAGGCTAAAGAATAGAACAAATATTTGACAGGACAAATATTACACGCCTATAAATATATATTTCCCAGGAAAGGCCGCTGTTCTGGATTGCGCTAGAATCAGCTCTGACACCGTTCTGTAACATATGGAGCAATTGGGAGACAGAAGCTGTTTTATTGCTCTTACACAACGGAGACCGAGGGTGTGTTTGAAAATTTAGGCTGACATTTAACTGATGTATTTTTACTTTGAAGGCTTTAATGACTACTGTGTAACCAGCTTTGATCAAAATCTGTTATTAATGCAACATGGATAAAGTGGAATAACAAGAAATAAATCCCACACTGTAGTCACAAATCTGAAGCCTGAATTTACACATGCAAGTATTTACGAACGGTATGATCTCCTATCCTTTATAAGAAATGTGCTTTCACACTTTTAACAGGTTATAAAACCTGTTAAGTCATTTGCAAAGCCAAAACTAATCCCCAAATAAGGAAAACAACTATACACTGTGTAAAAAGATATTATTTAAAATGACAAAATATGTATTCTTGAGAAGTTTAAATAAATATCAGAACTGGTACAATAGCAGTATCTAAATATTTTTTTTTCTGAAATACCTTTATCTGGAACTGCTGTAATGAATGACTGACATTTTAAAAAGGAAGTATGTTATTCTTATATAAAATATAAATAGATAGTTACATGAGTATTTTTTTAATGCATCAGGTTATAAAGTGTGTATACGTAAGTATGTGGTCATATGCAGGCATGATCACATCATTGTTTTACACATTATCAGGTGTCACTGAAACCTGTGGGATTGTCTGTGATCGTGAGTGCATATTCGCTTACTCATGCCTGTCCAAATATGAAAGGTTTTCATCTTAATAGTGACTGATTGGTTCAGAGTGATAACCAATCAGATTGTTGAGGAAGTGGGTCCAAGCAACTGGAGGAGGCAGGACCAAGACATCTGATTGGTTGGTCCTGCCTCCTCTAGTTGCTTGGATCCACCTCCTCTACAATCTGATTGGTTATCATTCTGAACCAATCATTTTTCGTTCTGCCCTTAGAGCACTTTTGTGTAAGTAAAACTCCCAGCTAGTACTGCGATTACACAGAAAGGCCCATCCACACTGAGAACACGACACTTCCTAGAAAAGTCTGTTGTGTAAATGGTGTGTCTCTTTCAGTGATGAAATGACCTTAATCATCACCTTAGGTCTGAGATTGAGCTGTGAGATTGAAGCAGAGCAGATACTCTATCGAGAGCCCGGCCTGAACACGAAAAGTGGAAATCCGCCAGAACCCAATGTTTTCGTTCTATGTATGTATCCTGTGAGCCTGTGGTTCTGTGGATGAATGCTATTGGCTGAAGCGGCGGTCTTTGGCACTGCAGGTGAATGTGATTGGATAAGAATCCAGTAATGTCATGGGTCACATGGCATGGAGGGCACAATTATTATGTGAACAGCAGGTTTTAATGGATACTAGAATCTTCCATCAAAACAAAGAGTGGATGAAAGACTGGAAAACAGGTGAAATGAAAAGAAACATGTTTCTACTATTAAAACATTACTGTCGGTCACTGCCTGTGGGTGAATGATTTTAGCAATAATGACCTTTTTTATTTTTATTAACTTTGGGATTGTACTGCTATTTTCCAACTGTAAATTGCCGTAAATTACTGTAAAGTGATTATTTCTGAATAACGTGTCCCAGGAACCTCAGCTAAGCACAATAACAGCCTTATAATGACATAATAGTCCCATTATATTTTTCGATTCTATGGGGTTGGCCAGTGCTCTCCAGAAGGGAAAAAAAACGGCACTGTTAGTTGGCACACAACGGCATTCCCGCACTTTGCATATTCTTCACATTACGGCAGGCGTGCGGCTGACCTGGGAAGCAGGCATTGTCACGGACAGCATGTCATAGAGGGGGAGGGTCGGTTTTGACCGTTTGCCTACCGTCCCAGAGAGCATCTCAAAGTCGAGCAACACAAAACTCTCCTGTGGCTTTTTGTGTCGTTTCAAATTTCAATCAGACCAAAATAGCTGATGAGGAGATTGAACCGGATTGGCTGAGGCTGACTCTGGAATCCCAAGGCGCAAATTTTGTTCGTTAACGAACATAGAACCATGCCCGTTTATGATCCCCACGCGAGGCCTGAGATAGGCCACCCCCCCGTCCAATCCAGTACCCCGATTCCATGAAGAGCCCCCCCATAATCTGTGACATATGTATGGGATCCTCCCCTCCCCCCACTGGAAGGAAGCAGATCAATTATGTTTTCGGTGTGTAGTACAGCAAAGAGTCCCCATAGTCCTGCCTTTTCATGGTAAGATATTGACAGGTCACCATTAGCATTACCTGTAGGGGGGCGGTCCCTCTCCTGACCAATCACATGGGCCGGAGTTAAACTCGCATGCACACTTTGTGATGCGAGCAGATTTTAATCCCATAAAGGTGATGGGAGGTGGCTTTAGTAACCATGTCCTCTTAAGTGCGAGTAGGGATATGAGAACTGGGGGGGTCGTGGGGGTTGTACCCCCTCAGTATTTAATTTGGCTTCTTTCGTTTCACCCAAAAATAGACTTTTACATTTAAATTAATATGCCCCCCCCCCCAATATCAAAAGTCTCTCTTATGTCGTTGGGGTCAAGAAACCCAAACGTAAGCTTGGGCGAGTTGGGAAGTGCACACCACGGAACATTCCAGAGCCCACACTGCGCGGCGAGGAGACCTATGTGATCCGGTATCTTCCGCCGCTATCCGGTGGCTGG
>JAODKF010000093.1:733227-749578 GCA_026779585.1 Mormyrus proboscirostris
CCCCCCTCAAAACCTCCCGCGGCCAATGCCCGTGGCGTCCATCACAGCGGAGGAGGACCAAGCCTCACTCCTTCCGCTTTGAAGTGGTCGGGATTTCACTGCAAGACAAACAAAACAAAACGAAAAAAAAATCCTGGCTGTCAAAGTCGATAGCAGCTTTTTCGCCCAAACGTATAAATAATTACTAAACTTCAGTCTAGAGCTCGCATCTTGTGTAAGAGCCTTCTACAGAAATTTCAGCATGTAAGGGGTCAGTATAAACAGATGGTGAAAACATTTGACTCTTTCCTTTTGAACTGACTTCATCAATGTTGGGATATTTGTTTTGGTGGTTTGCCTCATTTAAATTATGGAGATTAAACCCCAACTCGCGATGGAGGACCTTGCCATATTTCGTGGGAACGTTTTTAAAACCAAACGTTGATTAAAATAATAGAGCTGTTGGTGTATTTCTCTCCCAAACGGCCTCCGATCAATTCCGGCCCAACAGGGAAATTGCACTGAGCTGAAATCTCTAGTAGCTGTAAGACTTTCGTAGCATTTCAAATTCCGGCTGTCTTTGGCAATGCCTGGATCGGTAATTTGTACTTTTTTACATAATTGGCCGATGTTCAGAGTTGACCGGAAGGTTCCGCCGGTGACATGCCACTCTGTGTAAATATGCTAATAAGCTGATCAGCAGAGACCCACCCGAGAACTGGCCCGCCTCAGCGCAACACGGTCCAAGGAACATTAGCGGCAGGTGATGGCATACACAGAACAGAATCCGTGAAGGGAGCGGGGGGGGGGGGGGGGCACAGTACCATTTTTATTTATTCACACCACGGAAGACGATGATTGAGGAAAGCCAAAGCAGGGGAGAGGTTTTTTTGTGGTTTTGTGTATTTTGCTGTGTGTGTGTGTGTGTGTGTATATATATAAAGCATATGGGCTTAGTGTGTGACATGAAGAAAATGCTTTATCTCCTGCCAGCAAACAATGGAAAAGCAAACAATGGAAAAAATAAACCGTAATAATTGCTGTAGATATTTAGGAAACCCTACGAGAGCTTCTCTACGAGAGTGATTAAGGAGCGGAACCTTCGGATACACTCTCAGAGCCTCTCTCATTAGAGGTCATGCATCATGTTTCTCCTCAGACGTGGTCTGGACACACCAGGAGATCCACCTCTGTGCCATGCAAAACATCTCGGTGTTGCGCCGAATTTTCTTTCCACAGCGACACCTACGGATGATGGAGATCCGTCTCACGCCCGGATTCCAGTATGTCCCGTGCTATCAGAACCACGCTATCCACCAGAGAGCTCCCCCCAGTGCTTTAAGTTCTGTCGGAGAAGGGGGTTGTGGGAACTGTTAGCACCTTAAAACGCAGTGCCGAGTAGTGACGGTTTGTGCAGGGCTCTGGAGCTGCATTCAGGCCAAAGGGCAGCGACAGCAACATAACCAAGCCGCAATATTCCTAAAACCCCAAAGCATAACTGCAGTCTGGATGTAAATCAGTGAGGTGGTTAATTATTATTTCTACATGGTGATTTAATAACTACCATCTACTTTTGGCAACATCAAAGCATAAACAGGTCAGTATTTTTTTTTTCCAGTTAAAAAAAAAAAAACGCAGTTCAGTAACGTCATTAAAATTGCCCGTCTCATAACTGCGCGCCTCTTCCCAGTGCTGCGGCGTACGGATGAGATAAAACTAATCATTCGGGGTAGATTTATTTCCCCCCCACAAAACAAAAAAAATATAAAATATTCTGCCCCAATCTGGGATGGCGGGGAGTTTGGGAGCCTGAGCGGAAGCTAATTGTAAACAGCCATCGCAGCTGCAGCCCGCTTGCTAAGTCCAGGAGCTACTGAAGCAGCGATTAAACATTAATCGGGAGGGGGAGGGGTGGAAATCTGTCTGAGTGTGGCGGTGCTTGTTGTTGCTGATTGGCTGACGCCGGAGGCGGGCACATGTCATTGGCTGCTGACTCTGGCCAGTCACTGCAGTTTCATCCGCTGCCATTTCCTCCTGCCCCACATCTCTAGCCACATAGACCCAAAGGTGAGGTCCGTCTTCTGTCGGCTTTCATTAAAACACCCCCCCCAGGCAGACTCGCCAGGACGTCCTCCCATTCTTCCCGAGGCGGATCTGCTTTGAGGACTCCTGTTTCGGGGGAATCTCAAATTTAACATCTCATTTTTTTTTCCCGCCTTTTTTCAGTCGGCCTCAAACAACCTTGTGTCATTTTCTTAAGCATCTAAACATACACTCTAAACCCGAAGGACTACCACCTAGAGTATAATCTTTAGGATATTTTAGTTTTCACATGCGTTTCTAACTAATATGTGCATAAAAATGAAAAGAGCCAAATAAACTGTATAATATAACTGTGTCCGCAATTATGTGGAAAAGCTATTAGATAAGCTATTAGGTTTTGGTTCATTTGCTTCCTGTGTCGTTACTGTATGTTATTTCTTTATGGTTGTACGTGTTTTGTGGTGAATTCACTAAATTAAAAAAATAAAGGAAACAAGGCATTTGTTTATTTGTTTGCCTCCTCCGTTCCCTGGTGTTGACGTTCCGAGGCTGGCATGAGGCCACCTCACAGTGTAGGGGCAGGTGAGGGCTTGGGACTGCAGTGTGATGGACTCGGGCAATTATGTGTAATTGGGCTCGATTGGTTCACTCTAGTCCTTTCCGCAGATTCCCGGGTCGGAGTGACTGGGCAGAGTGTCAACAGCAAACTGATTCCATTGCTCTTGGCGTCTCCGGAATCTTCTTGAAACGTAGCCCCTCTTTTTTTTTCTTCTTTTCCCCAGTTTCTGTTAACCAGTTCTTCTCCCTGCAGTTGGGTACCAAGTTCCTAGAGACGAGCTCGACCAGAAAACGGGCTCGCGGATTAACAGGGGAACCGCCGGCTCCTGTTTCATTAATACGCATGTTCTTTACTAGGAGAGGAAGAAATCCTTGTAATTGCTAAGAAAACACCGAGCGAGCCCATCTGGAGGAGAAAAAGCACAGACCGCAAGGGCCTTGAGTTTTGTATTTGTACCGAAGTGCAGAACCTGATACGTCTGCTCAGGGTTTTCAAACACTTTCAGTGACACACCCACGGTAATGTGCCTTTCCTGTTTCAAAGACCTCAAACTCTGCATCAGCTGTGCAGCCAGGGGGCTGAACGTCATGGTCTTCTGGCCAAATGCCACTGTCCTGTATTTTAAATCCACTGTATTCTGCGTTATTCTGTCCTTTCATATACTACAACATTTATTTATTTCCCAAAACAAGATACACTTGAAAAAGTGGGGTCTACCAGCCCGGGAACAATCGGGGGTTAGGGGCCTCGCTCAGGGGCCCAGGGGTGACGTCACCCCGGGATTTGAACCAATAACCTTGCGATCACAGACACGACACCCTGTAACCCACTGATCCACTCACTGATTACTTATATATCTCTGGTCAGTGTGTGTGCATCTGGTTTGTTTGTTTGTGCATGATTTGTTTAAACGTGGAACCTACAGCTATACCCTGCCTTAGACATGTGACCGGGGGGTGATGTGTCCATCGTCAGGCGAGTCCCCGGCTAGCCTGTATACCGATTTAGACTCCCAGCAGTTCGCTCACCCTGGACTAATCAGCCCGGCCCGTAACGAGGTTACTCATCATGTCAGGACTGTGCCGTGGGATTTAATTGGGACAGAGACTTCAACAAAGTGAAAATTAATAACTTTTGTCAAGCTTCTGGTGCATCGTCTTATTAAACTATGATGGTCAATTAGGGGGCGTTATGCAATAATGTCTGCCAGCAGAAGACCTCCGATTCAATTAGGCCAGCGACTGGGCTGTAGTGGTTCAGCGCAGAGCGGGCCGTTAATGATCTCCCCCAAAACCAGAGGCCAATCAGGACGCGTGCTGGAAAAAGCACACAAAAAATGCACAAAAACACACAGAAACCCTCTGGGTTTGAGGAATCGGCCCCCTGCTGATAGGATATCCTGGCAGATTCAGAGACCCGGCACTTTACAGAGGCCCTTGAATATGTACATTTATGAATTTTATTGGCTGGGGGGTCTGAAGTGACATTTTCATAAGGGACCTAGAATTTCTAGCTATGTCCTTGCCTGCAGACTCGTCTCAATGACCCGAGTCTTTAATGACCCCGGCGATATCCAGGAGTGAGGGGGGGAATCTCAGACAGTCCCAAGTTACATGGCGGCGAGGGCTCAAGCGTAATTCTTCCACATTAGTATCGGAGATTGTTTGATTTCATACATATGTGCTCAAACAGCACTTTCAAAGATGAGGAATTTGCTGGAACACCATCATCTCCTGGTGCTGAGGAGTAATGGAGGGTTTTGGACAGGGAGGTTGACACAGCAACAGCATGGCTTGCCCGCTAGATCAACCCCCTTTCTTCTCTCCCCCCCCCCCACTTAAAACAACGGCCATTAATGTTCTCCTTGTTGTTAAGGTTTATTGGGTAAAGCATCATAAAAAAAACAGAATTGTTAAAAGCGGGTCTATTTGGTGTTTTGTTTTTTCGCCACATGTGCTAATGATTTAGTGTACTTTGGGGTGACTGCAAAGCATGTAATTCAATTATCATTTTGATTTTGTCAATCTGCACCATCTCCAGAGTCCACCACCAACCAAGCAGCGAAGGCCGCAAACCAGAGAGGAACAATGTTAACCTTCAGACCCTAAGAACATTCAAACCGCTTCTCCTGCCGATGTTAATCTTAGACTATGACGTCGTTACCTGCGAATTCGTGACACTGATACTAATCATTATGAAGCATGTTTGTTTTAGCCAAAGGCCCGCATGAAGACCATTAGGGTCTCTCTGGCTTCCACCATCAACTCCGGCCCAGAGGTTCTCTAGCGGCTAAATCTATTTCAGCCGGTTCTTCACAGTTTGTCTTCAGCAGTGGGAAAATCAAATTCGAATTATCGAAATGTGAAGTCATTGCGTGCAGAGAAGTTTCAGAAACGGGAGCCTTTCCTACAAGGGCAAACAACAAGATGGCATGAGTCTTTTATTTCTCCAAACAATATATGAAGACTTACAAACCCCATACATTCTGAAGTCATTAATATTCATGAGTTCTCCAGTAGCATGTGATACACAGTACCTTATATGGACGTGCATGTGTGTATATATATATATATATATATGTGTGTGATGATTAATAAGAGTTGACCATACTAAACAGAGATCTCTTTCTGAGTTTCCGTTCGCTCTGATAGTATTGCACGTCTGCTTATTAATTAACACACAGCTGATTACATCACCGGGTCGTATTCACCAGCTCACGGCTGATCGTCAGTCAGAGTCAGACGGGTACATTCTGACGATGCATTCCGGGGTCGTTTCCGCGGTTTTCCGATTCCATGCACTCCCCCGACATCCCACCCATCTTAGGCGGCGATGAAGAGTGGGAGGAGGTGATGATTGCGAAGAGCCGCAGGTACCCGCCGGACCAGCCATTACCCATAATTCCTCAGGGGACAGGGGGTTTGGGCGGGGTTTTGCTTGCTGGCTGGGCACACTCAGGGCCAGGGGGGGGCCGCCTGGCCTGACTCTGCTGCAGCACACAGATTTATTGAAACCCTCTGTCCTGTCCTGTGGCTCATTTGTCAGGAGACCTAATTTACACCGGCCCCTTAAGACTAATTGCAAATTGGCAAAAAAAAAAAAAAAAAAAACTGAAAACGCTGATACTGTGGAAGGAACCTTTGCCAGTGTCCCTGGCTGAGGCTCCCACTGATGATGTTAATGCTGTCTCTGTAGGAGCTGAGGAACGGGACGAAGCAGGAGGAAGATGAGGAGGAAGAGGAGGGCCGGCCGGGAGGGTGGGACAGGAAGCGCGGAGACACAGGCCCGTTGCGAGGCCCTGCCACACTCATGATGTGGCCCCCATCCTCTGCCGCCAGCCTGCCAGACTTTGTCCTGCTTGCGGTTCCAGCTTGCAACCACGGGCCTGAAATGACAGCCCCCCCCACCCCCCACCCTTTCTCCAATGGCGGTTTCCAAGAACAGGGACGCCTTTATTAGGTTAAAGTTCGCGTCAGATGATGCCGAGGCCAGAAACAGATTCCACGCAAATTGCATAATTTCATACTTCGGGGGGCTGTAACTCCAGTCCCCCCCCCCCCCATTACGGCATGACAGGCAAAACTGGGGTGGGGGGGTTAATGTGGTTTCTCCTTAATTTATGATCCAACAAAAGTAGTAGCTGGCTTCTGTTTTCTTGAAGGCTCGGGTTCGAGCGTCGTGTCTTGACGCCCAGGCCGGCCCCCCCTCACCGCCGACGGCAGTCGCATGGCGAACGGCGCCGAGAATCCGCCTCGCAAATGCGGCACATTTCGTTCACACCTTGCCTGCTTTCTCTCAGACGGGGCCACGGCGACGCAGCCTCCGCATAAGGAAGAGATTTAGCGAGACAACCCGCCAGGGGATTATGTTCTCACGGTGGTCTTGACTACGGATCCCGGCACACTATAAAAGCAAATATGTTTTATTGAATGCGGGGCATCTTTTCCATGGCTCTGAACTCCGCTCTCTGTGTTTTAACCGCCCAGCCATCTGCATTTCAGGAAAACTTAAAAGGAAAACGGGTGCAATAATTTAAGACTGGGCCTCGTTCTTCGTGTTTGTATTTGCGATGCAACAAATTAAAGTTTTTTGAAACGTGCCGGTTGGACGCACCGAAAATCATTTTCTGAGTATTTATATTTTTTTCCACGGGCGGATTTTTTCTTTTTTATAAATCAAACCGGATTCCTTAGGAATTTTGCAATTCATATTACACGAGGTGTCTGTCAGAAATGTGGTCTTACCTCATACATTAAATCTGACACGGATCAGAATGAGAAACAAATGTTGGGGCGCAGACACACGCACACGCGCACACACGCACGCACGATGACCTCATGCTGGTGCGAGGGAGCTGGTACTGTCTATTTGTGCTCATTGGTGAGACTGCTCTCAGTGAGGGGATTACCCACAATGCACTGTGTGGGAGTGCATGTCCCGGGGGTAGTGCTCGCGATGGTGTTTCTGCATGAATCTGTGTGGATGCCCCTCAGCCGTGCCTCTAAGGGCCTGCCAGGCTGCCCAAACGCCCCTTGCGTACCATGTGATGGGGATCGGTTTTGGACTTCCTGTTACGTATGAGGTGCGGCCATCTGGGAGACAGGTGTTGGGTCGTGTACTGTGACCGACCCTCAGCTAGCACCCCTCCCCCCTCGCCCCCACCCACCAGCTTGTCCTCACACAAAAAAATCTGCTGAGCTTCTCAATGAAAGGAGAGAGTACATCTCAAAAGCCCCCATCTACTTGTCGCTATTGGAAAGATGCTGTAATCTGGGTCCGAGCAGTCGTGTAATTGGACTCGAACAGCTCTAGAGGCGTTCCGCAAAGTTTTTAGGCAGCACTGCCTAGGGTCGGGGAACGTGAGGTTCTTTGGGAGGTGGTAGGGACTGTGCCTTAGAGGATCGGTGTGAGCTAAAGTAGGTGACAATCTAGCACCTTCCGGAAGGCTGTTTTATTTGCCCTCTGTAGGTTAATCTGAGAGACCCTGCGTGAGAACTCAGCTTCCTGTCCTCAGAATGAATCCAGCACCTCATTTCCTGTTTCTCGTCCAATACAAATAGGGTGAATATAGTTCCATCTCCTACCAGCCACAAGCCTAATTGCTGTGCGAAAGGGCCACCTGTGTGCCGCATTGTGCCCTATAGAAACGGAAGACGATAGTTCATGTAAACATTTCTGGAGGTTTCCACATTTTTTTTTTGTCCTCACTAGTATTCCTTTTGTGTCGGATATCCATGTAGCCAGGCAGCTTACAGTAAAATAAACTCACCCCTGCCCTTATTTGCAATGCGTTTCGGTCACATGACAGGGGAGAGCTCAGTGGAAGTCCATGTTTGCTCTTCGATGCCTCAAGACATGGCCGACTGATGGGACCAGTTGTCCACCGAAGGGCCTGGTTTGCCCAGGAAGGCTAGTTAGATCCTCTTCACTTGGGAGGATGATGGTGGTGGTGGTGGTGTGTGTGTGTGTGTATGTGTGTGTGTGTGTGTCCATGGGGTTAGGGGGAATTAAGAAGTATAGCAATCCTGCAAAGAATAATTTACAGCTTAGGGTCAAACAACTTCAAAGCTAGGAATTCTCGGGAGTGAGCAGGGAGGCTCCAAGACTGTCAATGGCGACTTACTCCACGGATAGGAGGCCGGAGGCTTTGGTAATGACATCACCCAGGAGTTGGAGGGGTGGGGGAGTAGTCAGGGGCTGGCTCTCTGTGTTACCAGTGCTCGTCAAGACCCTTTGAAGTCTCCCTAGAGCCTGATACCCAGCATGCCTTTCCTACAGGCCATGGCTGAGGAAGCCCCAGGGCGGTTTATTGGATTTTGGAGGGGGGGGTGGGGGACTCGGTGGTGCGCGTGGGAGAAGAGGAGAGGGTCAGCCTGAACCAGTTCCGAGCCTCGCGGGGAGTCAGGTTTGGGCTTCGGTCTGACCTTTTCATCTCCCCATCATCCGCGGTGACTCCAGCAACCCCTGGATTTATCCAGTTTCCTCTCCTCTCCCCTCATGCCATCCCGACCAGAGAGAGAAATCGAACCCCCCCGAGCTCGGCCTGAGTTTCAGAACTCACCGACCACCCCCCCCCCCCACACAAAACACCAAACGTGTAGCCGACAGAGGCGCTACTTCCCAAACGCGCTGCGTGAGTCAGCTCCTTCCTCACCAGGCCGTGAAGAGACGTCGAGGCATTTCCATGGATTCCGGTGAGATTTATGCACCACTCACAAATAACTAGATATTTACATCGCGCCGTAATCAACCTGCCAACAAGTCGTATACTCTGTCCGGTGCGTCTCTGTGATGCCAGACCCCACGACGCAACATAATAAAAGCAAATACAGAAAATCGTAGAAAAATGATTGGAAAATCGTAAACAGGATTCCTGGGAAAGCCCATCGATATGAAGAACATCAAAGTCGAAATCCTCACAGTGTGGATAAAGCACACCATCACGAGCGAGTGGGGCATCGATACGGAAGTGCACCTGAACATGAGAGGCGTACGAGGGAGTGCGATCCCCGGCCGCGTTTCACAAACTCGCCGCAGCGCTGGCGAAGCGCTTTCAGCTCCAGCACAAACAAACAGCGGTATCAGCGGCTAGAGCCAGTATCAAGCGCCACATTTGTTACCAATAAAAGTCGGGTTTGACAAAACTCCAGCTTACATTTCTCTGCTCGCGCTGTGCCAAAATGTTTTTTACTTACTTAAAAAAATCGAAAGAAAGAAAATATATATCTAAAGCCGCTTTTGCTCGACATACGGCAACGTTTGTATCGGAGAGGTCTCGGGCTGGGGATTGACCTCGCTTTGTCTCCTGGACCTGCGTTTTAGTTGGCTTTCCCTAATATCTCGGCCTTGTTTGGATTTCTCCGAGCGATTAAAAGCATATCAGATTCGGATTGCTCCCCCTCCCTTTGCTGCTGTAACCGATACGGAAGATTGACAGAGTCCTAATGTGATATTGGGACGTGTGTTTTGAGCCACGTAGGTGACAAACGCCACATGTAAGTAATTTTCCGCTGCGGCCTACTGTTCGGCGCTAGCCCTGCCATGACAACGGTGTCGCAGGATTCCGTGACCATCCTGTCTTTTCTCGGTCCCTTCCACTTCTCCCTTACATGTCTCCGGCATTTTGTTCTGTTGTTCACTTGCTTTGCTGAATAGTCCTTTAAAGCCACCGCCTAGATCGTCCCCACAGTAAAACACTCACTCACAAAGCTGACAATTTTATCTTTAGCAATTCACATTAATTGCGTCGCTCGAGGACATCACACCCTGGGGAATCAGCTGGAGGGGTTACGGCAGAACTTCTGGAGGGAAAACACCTCCTGTCCCTGTTTAGAGAGAAATTCCCACAGGTGCCCTTCACCAGTCTTGCCGGGTGGGTTGGGGTCACATGAGTTTCCCTTCGGGATCATGGAAGAGTCAACCTTACACAGGCCATCGAGGTATCAAGTTGATAGTCGCAGGAGCACTGTTTCACGGACTCCGCCCGGCACTCCGTCTCGCACCCCGCATGTCTGCCGATGCTCCGATGGCTTCCAGATGCTCTCGCGTGGGAAACCGGGGGTGGTGGAGAGCCGCGAGACATCGCCAGGTGTGACCGATAACCGCAGAGATGCCTGTGATGGCCGTAAAAAGTGGGAAACGTAAAAGAAGACACGGAATTCCATCGGGGGGGGGTGAAGGGGTAGCGGCCGTAGGCGCGCGGAGATGAGGCCCCTGGGAGAGGCCCCCCGCGAGTCAGCCCTGCCAAATCACGGCGCTCACGGTCTGAGGCTCGCCGGGAAGCACGTTTTTCAGTTGGCACGGCCCGGTCCACACATATGGCAATGTTCTCGGCCGGCCTCTCTGCCCCGGGGGCCCGGCAGACCTGCCAGCTCCGGCGTCCCGCTCCGAAGGAACGTCCTGAAAGCCGTTGTCTAGATACACTGCTCTTTTCCTTCCATCAGGCAAACCCAAACTGACCCAGACCCAAGCTCAGCTCCACCTTTGCGATGTCGGTTGGGCCATGAGATTGTTGAAGCTTTCCACAAATGAATTGGTGGACCGAGTTTTTGATTGGGCGGGCCAGGTCATCCTGACCCCCGCGGAGCCGGGTCTGTACAGAGCCCCTATCTGTGTCTTTCCATGGCATTGTTTTGGATTAGCATTGGCCGTGCATGGAACAACACACAGCAGAGCCGGTTAAAGAAGGGGATGTCATAAAGGGATCTCAAAAAGAAGGCAGCAAAGGCATTACATTACGTATATTAAATAGAAGAGAACAGAGGTGTGACTGATTACACTTCACCGTGCCTTGTAGAGGAGTCAGTCAGCATCGATGCTCATTGCCATCACAGGGTCACCGATTTGCTGTAATCTCATGGTAAATTAAAAGTGGCGCCCCCTGCAGGTCTCTGCAATGCAGGTATTCTTTCCAGTCTGATGTTGATTGGGGCACGACTGCGGTAAAGCTTGGATGGCGTCCACTTCTCACGGGCCCCACAGGGAGGGATCTCCATACGTCTGCATCGCGGTCGCCTGAGAATCTCAGAATCAATATGGCTTTCCCATACTCCGCTGGCAGATTCACATGGTTTAGGGAGGTAGCGGTAAATATAGATCCTCTCTCCCCCGGTTAACCCCCATACTGATCCTCAGTCGCTCTCTTTTCCCGGAGTGTTTACAAATCCCATCCCCGGCGTCTCTGAAGCAACACCCAGAAGATGCTGCAAGTCCCTCCAAAATCAGCGTGGGAGTATAATGCGGTAAAATGCGGTAAAATGCGGTTTGCAGGACCGGGAAGCAGTCAGAGCCCCCCCGGCCTGTTCTGCATGTGGAGACGTGAACTGCTTGTTAACATAAGACCGCCGAACCCCGCAGTCGATCGACAGGCTCTTCTCTGCACTGTGGTTTTCCTGCAATAATGTTTTCCTTTCGAACTACATGTGAAAACGCCTGCAATCCAGAATTATCAGTATTTTGGCCAAGGGAAAAAAAAAAGTGTACCAAACAATCATATATGTTTGTACTTGTTCATAGTGATTTCTTCCCTGGTGGTAAAAATCGAGATCTGTTATGAAAACTGCACCGAGGAATGACATGTTTACATCCTCGTGAAGGTCCATAGGCCTGCCGTCGCTCTCAGCACAAACACGGCTCTTCCCCTACGCTAACGCCCCACTCAGCTCACACGCTTAACATCGGCCTGGACAGACAGGGTGCCTGCTGAGGCCTGTCAGTCTCCAGCTCTTTGATTTGACCGTTTGGTCCAGTTCCGTCCACGTGCCTTTGTTGAGGTTTGGGGTTGAATATTGGAATATATTATAAAAAAGTTTATACAAGTCCAAACTTTCATACCCTGGCACTGAGTCTATTACGCTGATAGAGGCCCCCTCTGGCCATGGCTGGCCGGCCCACATCAGACTCACGCCCGAGCCGCATCTCAAGCTAATTTACCGAGATCCTGAAGTGTTCCTTATCTACGGCTTTAAAGGTTCTAAGGTTGATTAGCAGGCTCCCGTCCTGTTTATCAGTTTTCGAAAATAAGGGCGATAAGTGCATAGACCATTAAATGTCCCATTTCCTCTCATATTTTTCGGGACCACGTGCTTAACTGATCTCCTCTCTCTTTAATTAAAAGGAATTCCCGTCTTTTTGGGGTCATTACTGCCTGGCAGGCTCCGTAGGGGTGTTTCTGATGAGTTCAGCTCCACGTCCCTGTTCCCTGCCAACCTTGGTGTTTACACGCTCGCGCTTCTTGAATTTTAACCCCTTCCTGGATTTTAGGCGTCAGCAGTTACCAGCGCCCACGCCCCTCGATGGCGCTGACACTGGACGAAGTGTGGAACGGCCGCCAGCAGGGGGAGCACACTATGTATCCTGGCGACAATCGAAGCGTTTCTTGGAAACTGAGCGCCGGTTTATCAAGACGGTAGTAGTTTGTGGTGCCAAACGCTAGTTGGATCGATACGGGTCGGTACAATTTTTCTCCTGCTTTCCGTCTCCCTATTTTTTTAATTTAGTGTTCTCGGACCGTGGATGGAGTGAGTCTGCTGCGCTTGCAGCCCCCGCATCAGATGTTCTCCATCACTGTCCATTGATGGGCTCTTTGTGCTACTCAGACAAGAGCTGCAAGCCTACACACTTCTGCAGGAGACTGATGGCTCGTCGATAGCATTAGCCAGCAATACAGCCCTCACCGGTGTAGAACAGGATCAATACAGCCCTGGCTGGAAAAAACAAAAGAGAGAGGCATAATATGTTGACGAGACTCACCCTCAGCAGGGCTCGTGTTACCAGAAATGAGTTTTTATAAGGCACCAGAGTCACGGCGTTCACACCTAGCCTAGCGCCACTAAGATTCATCCACGTCTTCTCTTTCCTCCCTCTGTCATTCATTTGTTGTGACTGGCACTAGTGCATGGCAATTGGTAAGAATTAGTCTGGTTCTAATGGTTCTGAGCACGCAGAGCGCAGGGAGAGGAGCCGGACTGCGCTAACGCTATGCCGCTCGCGCTGCCCATGGTCACTTCCTCTCCAATTACGGAATGCAATTAAAATCTATTAGTCCCTAATGAAATGTAATTGTCTGTTTCTCACTTTATTGTGCTCCTCCTGAATTATGGGCCACGTGCTTGTGCGTGCGTGCGTCTGTGTGTGCGTGCGCGTGTGTGCGTGCCTGGAGATGAGCAGATGGTGATTGATGCGGAAAGGCATAACATGGAAAAAGAAAGTCCCCTCACGTAAAAAAAAAAAAAAAAGAGCTCCGTAAGAATTATCAAAGAACCATTAGCGGAGAACGTTAGGCCGTGTCAGCTAACAGACTCATCTGAACACAGCTAAAAATAATGGAACAACTAGATAGCTGGCATTCTGTTCCAGAGTGTCCTCATGTGATGAGTATAGCAGCTCGACTGCACCACAGTTGTGGAAACACTGATAGATGTATTTTTACTGGACACTTTATTGTTTTTATTTTCTCTGAGTGCATTTTGCACTCCGCCCGAAAAGAAGAAACTTGGCCTAGGTAACGGGTTCCTGAATACTGTTGAGTACTTATCCCTCTCCTCTACACTCGCTGTCTTCTTGTCTTTCTTTCTCCGTCTCTCTCAGTCCCTCTTTTCTCTGGAAATGCCGAAAGAGCTGCCCTCTAAATTATTTGTGAGGGTAAGGTAGATTAGATATTTCGGTGGCTTGCAAGAGTGGGATTTAGAAAACTGTCAGGAGGCCAGAAAAGGGGTTTTGTGGGATTGTTCTCAATAGTCCATGCAGCTGAGCAATGCAATGGCAAATAATTTGTTTTTGAAAACATCTGGGTGGCAGAGACTCTGTATGCGGGATGACAAAAGAAATTTAACAGCGCGGAAAGCTTTTGGTCTTGCGAGGGCGGTTGCAGTGGATCATCGTGCTCTTTTGCAAAAATATGAAAAACGTACTATTTTCAGATTAATTTTAAATTTAAAGATGACTTAAAGGTCACAAACAGATCTCTGCCTCTTTTTCTGTCATGACCAGTGACAGGTGCTTCCTGTTTGGTTGTCAGTCTTCCTTAGGAATGGTTTTGAAACAGGCACCTTCCTGTAAAATCCCCCCACATCATTTTAAAATCGGACATTTTTTAGAATTTACTCTATTAGAACAACCTGAGACTCCTGGAACACTTCCTTTGTTTTACTAGAACACCCACAGACTTCCAGAACCTCGCCGGTGTTGCTTTAGAACAACCTCAGACTTCCGGAACACCTCCAAACTTTACACCAAACGTTGCCCGGTAACTGAGTTCCAGTGGTGAAATGAGCGGTAAGATGCGGAGAACAGCCACACGAAATGGCACGGCAGAACCTAGCGGCTGGCGAACTACGATGCTGAACAGATAGGACAGCATAATAAAAGGGGGCTGTGCAAATGGGGATAGCCTTAGAGAGAATATCAGAACAAATGAAAAAAAAACTGCATAATGAAACAAAATAACAGGAAAAAAGCAGTAGAATCTAAAGTAGGAGAAGCACCGATGTCATCAGAGTCACGTGGGGCTGCAGTAGAAGGGGAGTCTCTGTATGTCTATACAGTGAGATCTGTATTAGCACAATGCAGAGCTTCTAATTACTTCTAATTACCTTAATTACTCTCTTTATTATATTTTAATTCCCAGTCAACCCCTTCGTCGCAGAGTTTCCTTAGAAATGCATGTTAAAAGACAACCCACGCTTTATAAAGTGCCGCATTCGTTCTTGAAATATAATTTCTATTTTGTGCCCATAACAGCCCGGGAGTAGATATATATTTAAATGCAGGTGGTAAAACACCGCAGATTTACAGAGCTCCCCTAAAGGATACCTGATAGATACCTGCTATCACCCAGCCGTGCACATCTCCAGCAGAGGTCAAAGGTGAATTGGTCTGTTTGTCAGGCGGATCAATGGCCGACCTCAGACTAGGAAACACAGCGCGTTGGGACCATTTGCCAGGTGAGCCATCAGCACCGGCCAGCACTGCGGGGAAATATCGTTAGCTGTTCCAGATAATCAATACCCCCAGGTCTATTATTCTGCCACGGACGTGTATTGACAATAATTGGATGACCTGCCTCTGCGTAGCTAAGGGGAATCGTGTCTAATTCAAGGCCGGCAGCCGGTCTCAGCTGTTTCCCCACCGTTGGGTTCCTAAGTTACCCAAGCGGACGGGAGATACTGAAACCAGGAATATCCATTTGCAGGACGGGCAGTGACTTCCTGGCACGGCGGCCTGACGTGGGCAAGGCCGTACATTACAAGGCCGCCGCATGTTCAGAGTGACTTCCTCCTTGTCATGACAGAATCGCCACTCCTTGCATTGCTATTGGTTCCGGCAAAGCCGTTGCCCAGGTAACTGTTGGAAGTTCTGCTTCTTTGATATTTGGTGGCTGGTCACAGGACCGGTCAAGCAAACCTCTGATCAGGCTTTAATGTTTAATTTAAATGTTTTAAAAACCGATCAGTCCCAAAAGACCAAAAGTACCATATATTAACAGCTTAAGGTGGACCTTGTTGTCAAGTTATTTACAAGCAAAGCTTCTTTGTGTAAACTTAATATTTCTTCATTTTGGTATCTTATATTTAAGTACCTAGACTTTCAGCATTTGTTGTATCAGGTGAAAATTGACTTTCTGTGGCACTAGATGAGTTAACGGAGACATTAAACCGGTTCCGTGTTCATATATAATCGACACGTGTGTACTGCACACACCGGAGAAGGTTCTGGAAAGGAGGAGACCCACACTTCTGCTGCCAGTGACTGATAAATCTTTAATATAAAAATTGTACAAGAATTCTGATACAAATTACAAGAGGTATTTGGACAAAATATGAATAAAATTCCATTTACATCCCAAAACCCTTATGCATTTTATGCAAAACAATAGACAGTTATGATACAGAAAGTACAAGGAACGTAAAATCAATTAAAAAGGGGCCAGTTTCCCCCTCAGTCTACTAATGGAAAAAAAGACTGTTTAGGTCACATACAGTATTCATGAAGCTACCAATGTCACCATTATAAAATCGAAGTGAAGAAAGCTTCCCCTGACACTGACGCACTTTGTGGACTAGCCTAGCCAGCGGGAGCGCAGCGTGCACGGGGACGACGCGGTCACGGGGCGCAGTCACAAATGAGACGCTTACGATGGAATTCACACGCTAAAAATAAACAAACAGGTATTCACAAACACGTTCAAGCTGGGGTGTTCTCCGCGATAAGAAAAAATTAAAAGCGTAAAACATTTGTGTTTTTTTTTTTTTGGTGGGGGGGGGGGTGGGG
>JAODKF010000093.1:765156-779877 GCA_026779585.1 Mormyrus proboscirostris
GCAAACAACTGGGGACCGCGGGGGCCCCGCCATTAACGGGTCCCCCCCCCCCACCCTAGAATGCCACTGTTTCCGCGACGACGATCCTGTTTGCTGCGAGGCTGCCTCAGATGTGAACTCGCGCAGAGACTCTCTGCATAAATACAGCTAGTGCTGCTCTGTTTACTGCCATCGACACAGGCAAGAAAACTGCAGGAAATTATAATAAAACAGTGTAAATAAGACACTAGTTCGGCGCATGTAACTCTGCATTTATAAAAGATTAAAACCCCTCCCAATAAGGGTGTCTGTTGCCTTGTGTTCTGAGCCCCCTGGGACAGGTGCCGGGCTCACTGCGACCCTGAACCGGATAGGCAGGGATGGAAGATGGATGGATGGAAAAGTGAATTGGTTTTAAGGAGGAAGCCAGTTTGAGGAGGCGCTGGATTGAGGGACCCCTGAACTCGATCTTACCAAGAATCGCAGGTTATACATCTCCCATGAAATGAAATAGTAAAAAGGCTATGTTTTATTAAGTAACTGTGGTGATGAAAAGTGTGTGTATTCATATGGGCAGTATATGCGTTATTAAATTAAGCAATTTCAAGTCATAAATCTCAATGAAGTGTACTGTAAAGCGACCCAGCCCCCTGACTCCAGAATTCTGAACCAGGGGCCCATAAAGCGTGGGAAATGAGATCCCCCACCCCTCTCAAAGCACGGATCTGCTGGGCTCGGAGAAACAAGTGTCACTTCCAAGGAGCTCCTCTTCTCGGCTGGTGCTCTGGAGACTGTTATTATCCGCGAAAGTTTTCGCAAGCTCGGTACCGCCAAGCTCCGAGACACAGCTAGCGATTCTGGGACAGGAATCTTGGCAGGGCCTGGACTCTGGCTCTGCGGCCGGATTTTTCACTTTGATGTACGAGATACTTGACCCAAGGGCGTCTGCTTTCAACTCTTGACTCGCTGGCGTCGCCCGGAGAGGAGAGAGCGCCCCCCTGGGCCATGTTTTGCGTCACAAAACTCAACTCGCGGCTGGAACGGCAAGTGGGCAAGAGACTCATGAACCGGTTCTGAGAACAATCATCCGGGAAAATGATAAAATGAAATAACAAAAAAGGCAGTGTTGGTTTTCCTTGTGCTATCACCACCCCTGATGGCACCGGAGTCAATGACAGGTGACACAGTCCAGGGGAGTGTCGACACACCTCAGCAACACGGGGTGGAGAAAGCACAACCGTGACACACACAGCCCCACGGAAAATTGTGGTGTCCATTGCTCGGGTTATGAATGCCCTCTAGTGAAGAAGGGGGTTGCGGGGTGGGGGGGAGGGGGGTTCTTGATTATTCAGGATAACGACGACGTACCGTGAATACTGACAAGACCAACAAAACGAAGCGAATGAAGACGAATGTTCTCAAATGCAGAAATTACGGGGCTTCACCATTTCACCCCTCCCACCCCCAAAAAAGTGAAAGTAAATTCTTTACAGGCACCTCACGGAGGCCCGCAGGAGTATTATCTATAAAATATACATTAAAAAACATTTTACTCTTTCATTTTGCGAGTGAGTCTCAGTCTAGCCTGAAGGTAAGACTTTAAATTCTAGGCTGTACACTATTATTCTGTACTATGTGGGTGTTTTGGGTATTTGAGTTTCCATTCAGCTTAATTTCAGGGAAAAAGCAGGAATAATGTTTGAAGGCAAATTATTTAAGAGAAAATAAAATACATACAAATAAGGCAAATTCAGACCAAGCTTTAAAAAACATTTCTTGAAAAATGTTCTTTAAAAAATTGTATTTTTTTCAGACCTTGATTCAAATTTGGTTTAAGTATAAATAGATATTTTCCCCATTTCATTACATTTTACAGAAAGGACTCCTCGTTAGAGAACCAGAACATGTCACGGAATGTTACAATATTTAACCTTCCTGTTTATATGTATGTTTTTTTTTTCTTGTTGAAATGAATATTTCATCTATGTCACATGACCTTCTTTGAAATGCCAGTATGTACCTCACGCACACAAAGAAACACCATTGGGAGCTTCGAGGCTTCTGGTCTCGAGCTGGGGTTACGCGCAACAAAATATTCGATTGGAGGGCAAAGCAAAGATCACCGATCTGTCTGTTAAAGACAATCCACGTTGAGGCAGAGGAACCAGCCATCGGCACATCAGTCACGGGAGTGTAAACACGTGTTGGGGTCCACTACATGTATGTTTAAAACGGTCTCCCGCATAATACACGTGTTGAATGATAAAGGGATGAAGGGAATGTTTAAGGCAAGAAAATAAATGTGAGTCATCACTTTCAGCGTTTGCATATTATGCATATGCTTTTATACCAGTTGGGGGGGGGGGACGTTAGTCTTAAAAATTACAAACAAATATGCTCAGGTAGAGTCTTGTCCTTGTGTGGGCCCGCAGACTAGGAGCAGGGAGTGAAAGTGGTCTGAATGGGAATGATTAGCGTTACAATCGGGGGGGGGGTGGGGGGTGCATTCCTCAACATGAGTTCCCTTGCTCATGGGAGGCTCCGGAATGCTCCGGGGGGGATCCGGTACGCTCCAGGACATGGCTTCCGGGCTTAGCTGCAATAATACGCCATTTACAGCAGCACGGTTGTGATGGCGCACCACAGCGTATCACATTACTGACACGCACATCAAAGTATTTCAGATAAAAGGCACCGGGAAAAGGTGGGGGGCGAGAATTAAGGAGTACGGGATTTTGGACTAATCCCCGTTTGTAAGACAGGAAGGATCCGGCAACGCTTGCGGTCGCAGGGCACCACGGTTGGTGAATGCAAATATGCGTACGCTCATCCGCGGCTGGTGGCCCGGGGTCACACGGCACATCTGTGGTGCCCTGTTCTGACTCCGCCTCCCGCACATGTCTGCGGAAATGCTCCTCCCCCCATGGCCCCGCCTCCCTACCCACATTAGCCACAGTCGTTGGGAGAGCAACAAACATGCCGTTAGAAGCACTTTTACAAGAGCACACAAATCCCCCAATTAGCCTAATGCGGCCCCTCTCCCTGCACTTTCCAGCTCCCCCCCAGCCACCCACACCTCATTAATACACCCCCCCCAATGCTATGAAAGATTACCTTGTCATTACACATCCCCAAGTCCTTTAAACAATACGGCTAAACCACTGTTTGCAGGGTTAATGACAATTATCCGGTAATTATGGCATAAGTCAGGTAGTTGGCTTTATCTTGCTGGTCCACCCCTATCACTGCACACCGTCACCACCCCTTTGGCTAAATCGCCAAAAAATGGGATTTTGCTGCCTTGTCTTCGCTTAGGCCTTTAGAAATGGATCCCGTTTCCCATAGAACACGCTCAGTCCCCGGCACAATCAGCCGCCACGCTGTTTCGGACACGGCTCCGCCGCACCGACCTCTGTAGTCATTCTTATCTAATCACTCCTTTTGGGAACCACACAGTGTTCCCAGTTGAGCCCTTCAAATGTTTGCCAGTTAAGCAACTATACTCATAATAAGAGTACTGATCGTCATTATTACTCGACACACTGACTTCCTGAGCTTCTCTCTCTATAATACTGTAAAATGCTGCAGTATACCGTTTGTCATGATCATTGGGAAGAGTTTTGTATTTGTGTTCATACATTCATTAAACCTTTTAATGCATCCATCAATCTGCTCATGTATCCATCCATCTTGAATACCACTTATTCAGTACTGGGTCATAATGAGCCTGGAATCTATCCCAGAATGCACTGAGCACAAGGCAGGGAAACACCCCGGATGGAATGCCGGTCCATCACAGGCCATAAATAAGCCTTTTTACAGTTTGCTAATATGTACTAAATGATGACTAATGTGACATTTAGCTCTGCAGTCCACAGGAGACTGAGAAATAATACCGGTTCCTTAATGGCGGGTCTCTGTACTGTGTCTCAGCGCCCACATCAACATCCTGGCCAAAGCCCTAGCGAGAGTCCCTGTGGTAGAAAACAATAGGTGTGAAAAGCAGGGGCAGAGAACTTAATGCTTTTAATGTGACGGCCCGCTGCGACTCCGTGGGACCAGAGAAGATGGCGTCTGAGTTAAGTGTCACGCTGGTAATGGAGCAAATGGCTCCGTCTCTTTGCAGAAGTGTGAATTCTTACCACAGCTGGGAACCGACACGCCGCATTTTTTTATTTAGTCCCTAAATTTCGCGAACGTTGCGATTCTTCTGGCAGAAAACTCCGGCAAAGTGTTCACTCGGCCTCCTTCGGCCGACACACTGACCGCTCGCGCCAATCCCGGCACCTTCTGTGGTTTTATTTAAAAATTCGTTAAGTGGCCGCTAGCGGGTCGGCCGATCGGAGCGAGAGCTGAGATTTACGGCGCGTGTAAATCGCTCTCTGGCTCCCGGTTGCTCTACGCAGGTGCGTGACTTGCTTTTGACTCAAAGCTTCATGTCTTTGCCTTCCTTTAGAAATGGATCTCCAGGCATTTTTTTACCCCACCCCTGCACCCCCACCTTCAAACCATACTTCAAAGCAATAGTGGCGCCATCCAGAAGCCCTGCCGGGGTCCAGATGGGAAAGTACGTGGGAGCGTTTCCCTGCTAGTCTCCTTGCCGCATGTCCATTCCTGCTTGGAAACTTCAGGGATCCCTGTTTCACATGGTCATATGACCACAAGTATGGTCTTTATGTGCAGGTGATGCTCCTATGGACTGCACGTGTCACCCATGTTCCTCCCCCATCCTGGCTTACAATAAAGAACATTCTGGAGCCTCTTAACATTGATCATGACTCTTCTGAAGCACCTCCTGGAAGCACAGCGCCATCCAGATGTGCACCTACCCTGCTCCTTATATCACTGCCGGCCTGCTCTCTTTGTGCTGAAGTATCTGATCGGAATGAGGGAAGGTTTGAAGCTGTGATTACTAACCACAGCCTTTGTCATCCAACAGAAGGACGATTGGATCAGGAGAAGCAGAAAGCAACAAACCGCTGCAGCTGTCCTGTTACTTCAGTTTGACATGTCGCACACTTGGTCCCCGGGGAGACCAAGAGAACGGCTGGCGTTTCGCAGCTGGGGGCGTGCTGACCTGGAGTTCTTTTTGACCATTTGCTTACAGTTTTCCATTTTGGTCTGTTCTTTCTTATTCTTGACAGCGAATGCCCTGTTTCACGTCTCAGTTTAGAGAGAAATAACAGAGACGTTGTTAACATTATATAAGAACACAGGAAATGCACATCTCCGAAAGATAAAATTCCCCAAGAACCAAACTCAATGCCAATACCAAAGACCTCTCCTGAGTCAATCTAGACAAAGAACCAATTCATCATTCATCAGACCAAGCTTATGTCACCTTTCCTACTTAGCACCGCCCACTTTCTACTTAGCACCGCCCACTTTCTACTTAGCACCGCCCCTTCCTACATAGCACTGCCCCTTCCTGATTAGCACCTCCCCTTCCTACTGGAGGATGATGACATCTACCTGAAACAGAAGAACGTCTCATCGAACATGCAAGCAGAAAGAAGATGGGGTAGTAACCGGTGGGGGGGAGGAAGGGACACTCCAGTAAAGCCTTTCCCATCAGCTTCCTAGGCCAAGCAAAACATTCTCCCGGCCTCCACCGTAACGCCATTCCAGAAATCACATTCGTATTATTTATTAATGAAATAAGAAGCGTATCATAAATGCTGTCGCCCCTGCAAAATACATTACCTCAAAACAACCCATTAAAAAACACTCCTATTCCCACCATGCCTCTATGATGATTGCAGTCATATTCTAAAATTGTGTCTAATGTTTTAGAAACACTGCCCCCACCTCCCCCCCCACACACACACATACGCTCATCCCTCCACCCACACACTCACACACACACACACACACACACACCCAAACCCACGTACACATACATCGTATGCCCGCCGAAAAATTTATGCTTGAATACAGGGTCTTAATTCCAGAGTTAAACATCTAGCACAACACCGCTAACACGCTTTACTGTGGGGTCAGCAGCCTGGGTCTGGCATCACTCCCAGATCAGAATATACTTTTATTGTTTGGCTAAAGACACTCAATCCCACTATGAATATTATAAACAAAGTATTTGGGACTACATATGCTGTGGGTTTATGCAGGTTTACGCTAACTGGCAAACAATACCTGATGAGTCAATGCGCCAATGGGTAGGTGAGTGAGTTAGGAACACAAAGCTCTGGAGTTTTCAGAGACACATTCGTGCGGCGGCTCTGTCTGCATTACTGCAGCGCATGCAGCTAAAGGAAGACGAGCTAATGGACTCTTAATGTGATTAGACTCGTTATTGACGTGCTGTCAGGAAGACGCAGGACCATTAGCTCCAGCCGCCGGTCGCTCCCCTCCCAGACACTCCATCTCATACAGCCACGATCCCTGTTCCGGTCCACCAGGCGCGCCGTGCCCATTGGCATGCTGGGTAATCGGTACCTGTCGCGGCACCTGGCTCCCCCAGGTCAAATTGGCCATGTGGTGAGTCAGATGCTTCCAGATCATGGAAAATGGGGCTGTGAGGTCTGGGAATGCTGCCACTGCAATCGTCAGCACGCTGGAAATTCCCCAACCCAGCAGCTTAACCGTAAATCTCTCTGTCGTTCGGGTACTCAGCCGGCGATGCTTCTAAAGTGCCTGGTACCAAAACCAGAACTGGACTCGCAGTAAAGATAAAGTGGCACGGTACGAGCACTTGGGCAAACACTTAACTGGGTGAAGCCTGGGAATGATGGAGACCCACACAGGCCCAAGGGCGACTTACACAACTTATACTTCCCGGATGAGGAATTTGTCAGTTTCCAGGACGGCGATCCGAGGGCTAAGCAGGCGACACAAGGCAAAAGCTTGATAGGGCTGGATTTCGTTTCAGGCAGCAATCACCTGGTATCCTGTTTCAGGATGGAAAAGTGCTTACGGAAACTCCAATTAGGCCACCCCGATATATTGGGCTGCCCGAAGCAGCCTGTAACTTTGCACGTGTGTGGGCCCGCTCGTCTTAAAAAGCCTGGGTGGCACCGAGGGGCGGGCTGATTTACACAGCTTGTCCCACTGCCCGGCTACACCCCCCCCCCCCGCCCCAAACCCCAGTGGGAAGGACAGCTGGTGCTGGGAAAATTGACCTGTGGTTGCAGCTTGGGCGAGGGGGGTGAAAGGAATGCTCCATTTAGCTAGTGCCCCTTACTGCCCCTCCCATCTTAAAATGGCATTTTTTACGTGTCTGGTTGAGGGCGGGAGGATGGACACACCTGGCTCTTGAACTGGGGTCTATCTACCGGATCTTACTTTTAAACTTCGCTGCTTTGTTAAACCCATCGCCATTGTCCACAAGGAAAACAGGCCGCCGGCCTCCTAACTTCACAGGAGTATCTGAGGAAAGAGCCCACAGACTGCCGTGCTTTGACGGAATCCGGTTATTTTTTTACCTAGGTTTTCCGGGAAGAGTCACATGACTCCGAACAACTTAATTGTTCGGTTTATTATTGGGAGCTGGGCCCAATTCCTGTAGGACGTGACGAATGGGATGCAAACTTCCAGAAAGTCATGATGCACTTCCTTTGATAAATGTCAACTCTGCGACCCCTCAGAAAATGAGCCAGGGGCCAGCAAACCGCAGCCCCCTCCCGGCCATCCGCGACCTGAGACAGAGACAGCCATGCTCCTGAAAATCCAGCAGTACTGTGGGGAATTGATCTTGGGGGGGTGGCAGTTCCTGTCAGCGAGAGGAGTGTACCTACAAGGTAAACAGCCATCGCAGAAACTCGATAGACAAGCAGACACTGGGCACTGGGGCCGGTTCTGACCGTCCCAGGCGGACCCGCTAACCGGATTCCTGAAATGAGACGCCAGAGCGGCCCTGCTGCTGGGCTTGGGGATCCGAGGCCCAATCCAGCTCTCCCAGCAAATTACAAGCCAGGAGAAGCGACAGATGCAATAAGTATAGATTACTTAATGTCCAGGTCTTTCTCCTGCAGCCCTAGTGAGCAAGGATAACAGAAAGCTGAAGCATGTGACTGAGATTGGCGGGGGGGGGGGCGGCATTATCAAGGGCTGAGGGCCGAGCCGGGTCCGAGCCACGGGACACTTTGCCCTGAGATCCTGTGTGCAGAGAGAGATAGGCTTCCATGTCGCCCTTCCCTGAAACCTCTGCTTCACACGGCACCAGATGATTTTCCGGTGTTTTTTTTTTAGGTCATTTATTTATTTGTTGTTTTTTTTTTTTCTGAAGTTGAGTCATATTTACACCATAAGGTAAATCACTTTGCAGTTCATCGTGTTCCTACAGGCCCGGTCCTGGGAACAGTTCCAGGTAGATGTTTCCAGGAGAACTGATGGGGCTTTTCTTCCCTGAGCAAAGCTGATTCGTAAACTCAGGGCCGGTGTGGAAACAGGAGAAATTGTTAAGACCAGACAGAGAGACATTAGTCCCTTATGCCCAGAGCCGTCCGTGGGGGGGGGTGGTCGACGGTCCAGAGCCAGAACCCCCCTTTGTGGGTCATACATGTGTGCGGTCCTGCCCCCCGATTTCAAAAGGACCCGATCAGTGTGAAACCCGGAGCAGAGGACTGCGGTCTGTTCTCAGCTGCTCAGGGAGTGATTGGGGACCTTTCAGGTTGGGGTGGGGGGTTTATTTTTAGATGTCTGAGAAAATGCAAGAAAATGCTATTTTTAGATGTCTGAGAAAATGCCTTTGGTTTTCTAGCAGGGTTTTACGTTACCCCCTCCACGTCTGTCACTGAATCTCCTGTCCCGTAGGTGAAGGGCCCTTTCTGAAAATGCTCTCTCTCCCCTACCCTCACAGGTCTCCCCATCAGTACGTACGCAAGGTATTGCTACCGCAAGCTGCAGAAGGTGGCGGTGACCGGGGGGAAAAAGGTAAGGGGGAAGCACTTTTGGGTGGGAGGGGGCCATGCTTCCTGGAGGCGTGTAGGTAGATTATTGGTTAACGTTCTCAGTGTTTTTTCTGGGCAAAGTGATTCTGAAGTTGCCTTCATAGGCTGAGGTGGGAAGTGTCAGAATCAGGCATGACATGTCAATTAAACATGTAATCCAGAGGGGAAAAAGGTGTATTAAACACAGTAAATTGGAATAAATGTAAAAGAGTTAGTAAAATCGAAATGATGCAAATAAACGTGTAGACATGGGGTTTTCAAATCTGGCCCTCGATTCCAAATCCAGGCCTTGTTTTCAGTTCTCTCAGATAGTTAGTTTAATAATTACCGATTCTGATTGGCCAGAGGCTTCACACCTGGCTCACAGGTAAAGGAAGGCTGGAAGTTCGGCAGTGCTCGGCCCCTGAGGGCCGTGAGTTGAATAACCCTGGTGTAGACAAAATAATAAAGCAGTAAATGTGTGGTGCAGACAGCTTGAGGTACGTGCCAGTGAGATGAAGAAGACGAGAGTAGGGCTGTGGGTGACTGGACGGGATGCAGTGAGCTTCTCATGGGTCCTTGTTCACGAGGGATATGATCTGGTGGGAGAATCTATTCAGGTGAAGTTTAGGGCTGGTATTCGGGGCTGGTGGGTGTCTCAGTGTGTCCACAGTCCTCAGGCAGCATCCCAGCAGCAGCTGTGTCTGATGGCCACGTTCCTGCCCGCTGTCCTCCCACAGGGTCTCCGGAAGCCCACGTTGGAGGAGATCGACCACGGGCGCAACGCTATCCTCACGCCCTCGTTGTTTGGCAGCTCGCTGGAGGAGATCATGGAGAGGCAGAGGGAGCTCTTCCCCGAGAGGAGGCTGCCCTGGGTGCAGGTGCAGCTGTCGCAATACGTGCTGGCGCTGGCTGGGGCGCAGACCGAGGGCATCTTCAGGTGAGCGGGGGCTGGGAGGGTCTGAGACGGGGGGTGGGGGGTTCAGTGTTGGTGAAAGCAGCACCAGCCCTGGGCCTGGAACTGGAACGGGCTTTAAACAGGCAGGCGGCGGAAGTGCTGAACTTTGCCCTTTATCAGCTAAACACACCCGCCAAGGCCTTTGGGTTTAATCATTGACCAATCAGGGCTCACCAGAAAACCTGAGACCTACCACTTTATAGGGGGAGATCGGAGCGCACCAACATAGGCCTGTATCTCCACTGACAAGGCAAATAGCACTGAAAGTGATCTGGGATTAAAGGCAATCCGTTTTTAACACAGGAGTAGCATTGTCCAGGCTGCGTTCTACCCCAGCTTCAGACTCTGCCTCCTTCTGCTTCTGAGTCTCTTTTCAGAGGCAGCCAGTGGATATCCTCTGTGATTAAAGCTGACTCTCTGTGACTCTGTCAGACTCAGCTTCCACTTCAGACACCATGGAAACTTTATGTTTAACTTCTTGGGGGACTTTTGCATGCAGACCAGTGGCGACAGCAGGATAGAGCTGAATTTAACATCTGCAAAATAGACACCTTTCGTGTCAGCTCCTTTTTAACGACATCACCCCCCCCACTTCCCCCCCCCGAGAGATTAAACGGGCAGGAAACCCATCCTTTCAGTTTATTTTCAGGAGTCCCCTACATGGATTCCATGTTATTTCCATTTCCATTTATTGTGTCTGGCCACAGAGGGACCTCAGTGGCGCTGGTCTGGCTGGCACTGTACCATGTGATGCCCTCGGGGCACTACATCAGCGGTGTTCACGTCCCTGCATGCAGGAAGCGTGTTGAGTTATTAAGTCAGGGGGCTGAGAGAATCCACCCTTTGGAGGGGATCGTGGGGTCAGAGGACCTGGCAAAAGCTCCTACCTTAGCAGTATTTATGTTGAACAGGCGCCACCTGCTGACCACCTAGTGTCACTGAATGAAGCTCCCAAGTCCTCAGATTATCGTTCTGTGTTTTGGTGCCTGGCTTATATCTGGGTTGCCCTGCATCTCACAGGGTGCCGGGGGACATCGATGAGGTCAATGCACTCAAGCTGCAGGTGGAGCAGTGGAAAATCCCCGAGAACCTCTCCGACCCCAACGTCCCGGGTACGATTCTCCGCCTTCTGCATAAAGCTGTAGATGCTGGCCTGTTGAATGAGGATGATGAGTAAGATCATTCAACCAGGCTTTGGTGCAGAAAGCGTTTGTCTGCCTGCTCATGGCATCTTCCCATTGCTGACCCCCCTTCTCACAGCCTCCCTCCTGAAGCTGTGGTACCGTGAGCTGGAAGAGCCAGTCATCCCCCAGAGCTTCTACCGGCAGTGCATCAGTAACTACGAGGACCCCGAGGCGGCCATTGGTGTGGTGCAGTCTTTGCCAGAGCTCAGCAGGCTGGTGCTCTGCTACTTCATCCACTTCCTGCAGGTACTGCTATGGGCCAATCATAGTCACTCTGGGCTGGTCATGGTCAGTAAGGGCCAATCACGATCACTCTGGGCTGATTGCGATCGCTCATGGCCGGTCCCGATCATTACGGGCCATTCACGGTCACTCAGAGACGGTCACGGTCACTCAGAGACGGTCACGGTCACCAGACCCGACCTACTCTTTCCAGCCCTTCCTTCTTTGTAGGGTAAACGCCCTGAGTTCCAACAAGCCTTTTTTCCAGTTCTGGGTGGGTCTCTGACTTCCCAAGCCGACACATGTGGGGATGGTGTTTCCTTTAATTACGGGAGACCGTCCCATCCTTAGCCCTCGGGCAGGAGAACACTGTGCGCGGGTCACACACGTGACATGCCTCAAACTGTCAGAATGTGACCTCTAGCACAACACCCATTCTAAATCAAAGTCGTCCTGCCCTTCAGGCTTCAGGCTTTTCTAAAGCTGTTGTTTTCTCACATTAACCAGAACAAATAAACAATGAGTCGTAGCATCTGTAGATCTGGTCAGGTGACTGATCCGCCGGAGCCTCGGCAACCGGTATCTCACTCTGCTCCCTTTGTTTGTTTGCTACATTTCCGGCCTGTAAAATCCACTCTTCAGCACGCCTGCATTCTTTCTGCTCCTCTCCCTTTTCCTGTCTTTCTTGGCGTTCCGCTTATGAGCAGGGTGTGAACTCCAGCCCATTGAAATAGCCGTTTTATCTTCTCCCAGTCCCTTATAACTTGATCCGTCTGGTAGGAGTGAACAGTGTAGGCTGGCTGCGGGCTTCGTCCCCTCGTATGAGGAAAGCCGTCCGACCGGTACCTTCCCAGACGTCCTTCCCCTGACCTCATATACACACATACATAACTGGCATCTCCACTCTGTCGCCAGGTGTTTGCCCAGCCGGTGAATGTGAGCAAAACCAAGATGGACGTCAACAACCTGGCCATGGTGATGGCGCCCAACTGCCTGCGCTGCCAGTCGGACGACCCGCGGGTCATTTTCGAGAACACGCGTAAGGAGATGTCCTTCCTCCGCCTGCTCATTGTGCACCTGGACACCAGCTTCATAAATGGCGTGGTCTGACGGCCGTGTGTCGGCCCGGCCCCCGCCGACCTGCTCACCGGCTCTCTGGATCTTGGCCTTGGCTCTTTCCCGGACCACGATGGCATCTCGTCGCCAAGGAGAACCTTCCTTTCGGACCGTCCTCAGTTGGGGTCTGCTCCCCCCACACTGGAGCTTGCTTTTAATGATACACATGTATAGTTTAAAAAAACCCATGTGCAAATACAAAGAAAAAATGGGAAGTCTTTTTTTATGTGAGATGTTTGTATTTAGAGTGGCTGTATTTCCTGTCACCTGACACATAGTGACTTTGAGTGACATGGGCAGGTGACACTTCCTGTTGAAGCACTGTCATTTTACCAGCCTCTGTTCTCCTTTTCGTTTTGCAAACGCAGACAGACCACCCCCACCTCTCTCAGAGACTTTATTTATTTCTGACCTGCACCCCTTGTTCACTGGGCGCCGCCATCATCCTCCGATGAGAGCGGCTAGTGGGGGGGGGGGTGGGGTGCATGAGTAAAGGGTGGATTTCACGCTAAGATGCAGCCTGAGGTCAGCAGTGAGTCGTACAGCATTTCTGCACTTGGAAAAGCTTTCAGCTGATGTTCTGTAGGCATCTACCTTACAAACAGGGTGATCACAGATTATCATTTAGTAAAAGGCCCCCTTCCCGGGCCCCGCCCCTCTCCGGGACCCCGCTTACGAGGCTCACACAGGAAGACAGAAGCCTGGGGATGATGGGAAGCGACTGACGTCCGGGGGGGGTACGGAGCCTTCAGGGGGAATGATGGCATGGAAATGAGGAAATTCGCAAAGGAGCGCATGTCCTGACATTTCCGGAGAAAGCTGATTTGCAGCAGACTGGGATGAGTATTCATCTTGGTCAGAGATGGATTTTAGCACCTAATCCTCCCCCTGCATCGCAGCACCCTTTCAACTGGAGAGGGGGGGTGTGCAATCATCGACTTGAAATGCTCACTGGTGCTTCTCTTAACACTAGACTGCAGTGTGATTCCTGGTAGGAGTGTCGGAGCTTGAAAACAGTGGGTGCCTTAAACAACAAAATAACTTGCCGGTTACTCAGTGACCGTCCCCCTCATTCACACCGCCCCATCCCTCACCAGATTCCTTTTTTAGTCGCTCTTCGGTTGAGAAACTGCATCTTACCATCAGGACACACCCTGCAAACCTTCTGGCTGAAATCTGGTTTAGGGATATTTTCCAAAGGCGGAATCCTGTGCATGGAAATACTACGGTGTCACATGACACGATCACCTCGGGGCTCTGCGTTGTCACAAGTTCCGAACTTAAGAGCTTGTATTGGAATCGCCGGAATTGTCAGTACAAGCAGCTGAAAGCCAAACAGTAGATGTACTAAAATTATCATCCCTGGAGTCCAGTTTTACCTCAGAACATCTTTGGAAGGTAAACCAGAGGCAAGTCACTGATGTAAATAACCTCTGGTTTCATAAGATCCTAATTACTGTGTTTAAAAATCATTGTGGATACACTTGATTATCGCTGTTAAAGACTGTAGCTGTGTTCTGTTGCAGACTGCCCATGCCTGGCATTTCACGCGCTGCTTCCTTCCTCTGCCCTGCCAAACCTGTTTATTTATGGTCGCTCCTACGTTACTTTCTCTGCTGCGTCTGGGCACCGTTGCCTAGTAACAGCCTGCCCTCCCGTACTGCTCACTTTTCTCTGCTCCTTGTGTGAGGAGGCTGCTGCTCTTTGCTGTAATTGGCTCTGCGGGCTTCTGGAATGCTCTGTGTGCAGATATCCGAATGACGCTCTGTCATAGTGACACTTGGTTGCATTTATTTTCTCCCAAATTTCATAAATAAATGAAACATTTGTAAATTTACCAGACGTTTGAGTCCTCTTTTGCCGTTCAGTGCTTACATACACATCTGTTCTCTGCAACTATAAAGATGTTCTGTATAAATATGCAAAAATGCAGCATTTTTCAGTGGGTGTGCTACTGTGTGTGTGTGTGTGTATATATGTTACTGGTAAGAGTCGATTTGCAGTATGTTAGTTAATGGCACGCCCTGGGGTAATTACCCTATGAAAAGTAGGATGTGGCATAAGAAAGGTTGAGAAACAGTGTAGTAAAGCAATGTGACACATGAAAAAAACTTGACCCTGACCAGATTTCAATTAAACACACCTTAAAATCTCCATGAAAATTGACAAAAGGTAAAGTGTATTTTTCATCATTATTTACAGTGAGACCAGTTTAGATTGTTGTTGCATAGTTGATAGTATGCTGCTTACGGCGGAGGGAGGTGCACAGGATGCTGCTTACGGCGGAGGGAGGTGCACAGAGTATGCTGCTTACGGCGGAGGGAGGTGCACAGGATGCTGCTTACGGCGGAGGGAGGTGCACAGAGTATGCTGCTTA
>JAODKF010000093.1:794119-805209 GCA_026779585.1 Mormyrus proboscirostris
CTGGCAGCCGGCAGGCAACCGGCAGGCAGCCGGCTTGGAGGGGAAAATTCAAGTGGCTGGATCTGTAAGTGCTAAATTGAGGCGAACTCCTGAGGGTGCCGTGGCCCCAGAACCTGCCGGACCCGTTGGTTTGACTCTCGGCAGTCATCACCCCATCGCCGGCCGACGTCTCTCCCGGCAACCGCTCCATAATGACACGTCCATGAGATAAAAGCGTTTGCATTAATCTAATTGTCTACCTTTTGTCTCTTCAGTCTCATCTACCTCCCTGCCTCCTTTCCCCTCTCTCTTTCTCTCTCTCTCTCGGTCTCTCCATTGCCCGGCCGCCTGCTCCTTTTCTCCGCGGCAGTTAAGTCTGTCTGCGTGACACCTGTTTTTGTCTCCTCTGATCCTACGACGCGCTTTCCGCTGACAGGCTTTCTGCCCCGCAAACGCGTCCTGCCAGACACGAACATAATAAAAAATGAAGAAGTGCTTGTCAGAGTTGCTGCCAACGTACAGATGAAATAAAATGTGGAAAAAATAAAAAAGGGGAAAGAAATGGGAGAGAACGAAACAGAAATTCCTGACAGTTCTGAAGGGGATTAGAAGGAATCGGCGCGGGCCGCTGACGGTCGCTGATGGCGCTCTCTCCCTCTCCCAGCCAAACAGGTGTTTCCTTTCATCTTTTTTCCCCTCCGTTCCTCCTTCTCTTCTGTATTTCATGTCCCTGAATGTCAGAGGATGTATTGATTGATGACGGCCCGGTTTTGCAGCGAATCAAAAATGCAGGTACGTCTCACATAGATAATTGATAAATGGCACAGGTTTTTTTTTTCTTTCTTTTCTATTGTTTTTTTTTATATATATATATATATATAACCCGAGCTCATGGAGCAACGCTGAGCCAGATCGCAGAAAGCGCTACCAGATGGGAGTCAACGCCGATCCGGCCTGGAAAACAGGAATGCTCCGGAAGATGGCTGGGGAACTGAGGGCCTTGCTAAGTGCCGGCGTTTGATGATAAGGACTGTCGGGGATCGTTTGTAAGTGCTCCATGTGATGTGAGGGGCGTGGCTTTGAGGTGGGGGGGGGGGTTCCCCCCCCCCCCCCCCCCCAGGCGACATGACTCAAGATTAAAATCTGAGCTGCATCTGGCACATTCAGCGTAATGTTACATCGCAAGAGTTACGTTACGGATAAGCGTGAAAGCATTTGGGTCTGGGTGTACATGTACATGCTCCTAATCCTGCAATACTGCCCCCAAGAGGCCAAGTCCAGGCCTACATCCCATCCTGGATCCCAAGTGACACCCTCACTGGAATACCTACTTTCCAGACAGCCACAGGAATGCCAGTAATTTTAAAAAAAATTGAATTAGCATATATTTTCTTTGAGGTCGCAATGTCGGCCAGTCCCTGGAGCCGTTACGGGTTAAGGGCCTTGCTCAAGAGCTGTAGTGTTGACATCGATCTGTTGGCCCTGGGATTTGAACCAGAAACCTTCCGATCACAGGCACATTGAGTCACACACCTCCCCCCAGTAAAGATCCTACTACCCAGCCAGCTGGAGTGTGCTTCGTGAGCAAGTCTAGGGAACATAGAAGGCGAACTGCAGGTAGACGGGAAACGGAACAGCCTGGAAAAACGGGCCCAAACCTGACCTGTTCGGCTTCTGGTCCCGGCCAGGCAGACGCAATCGGGCAGACTCATATCCCTGAACGTCAGCATAACATGCCCCCCAAAGCTGAGGTCAGAACAAAGGAAGGGGACTTCCAAAGTAGTGTAAGCAGGCGTAATTAGTCAGCGTCAGACAGTAGGGGGCGTGGTAGTTATGGGAGTCCACTTTGAACCCAGAGGTTGTCTATTCAAACTCTCCATGAAACAGGAAAGCTGCCAAGAACCTGGAGGAGGGATGTGCAGAAGAGAAGGGGGCAGGGGCTCCTCACCGTGGGCCACCCAGCCGTGCTTGCAGTGGTCACATGTTCGCAGGTTGATCTTTCCCGGCTGGAAACACTCACATGTGCAGTTCACCAAAGTGCAGCGGATGGCCTGGTGAAAAGGAGAGAGAGAGAGAGAGAGAGAGAGAGAGGAGGCGGGTCAGGAACCAATCGAATGCGCCGACTGACAGAGGCGTCATAAACATGCCGAAAACAAAACAAGGGCTTGAAATTGCAGGCCGCAACCTCTGATGTGCCTTGACAATATCTGCAATCAACGCAGAAATACATCAGCAGAGCATCCAGATTGTATAAAACATCTAGCTAATAAAACATCTAGCTACCAGCAGCTGGTGGAAGCCATATTGGGCTCAAACTGTGCCACAGGACTGAAGTCTATAAGATTACAAACATGTAGTTTGTGACAGAAGATACAAGTTTAGAGTAGCATGTTGAAAACCTGCTACAAAGTTTAAAGGACCCTGTATTGACAGAAAGCAGGCATCTTTTAATTCTCCCAGAAGTTTGTCTATAATTAAAGTGCCTTTGTAATTAAGCACCTGTGCCATATAATCATACTAATTACAGTAAAATGGCAACTGGAGAAAATCAGGGTGTCACAGTTAGGGTCACAGTCCTGGGAAGTCAAAGGGACACGGTATAATGGGACACCAGTTCATGGTATAATGGGACACCAGTTCATCACACACACACACACAGACTACAGGGATTTCAGATCCCCAAATGACCTTCTGAAAAAACCATGACGTGGAGAAAAAAAATGTTTGGTGAGTGATGGAAATGCGGCTCATCAATCAGCAAACGCTGCTTTGGCGACGGCGGGGGCCGTTTTAAATAGTACCGCTTATACCTTTATCCAAGTATGTGCTTAAACTCAGTCGATCTCCAAGTTTTTCTGTACTCTGTGTACTGTCACTGCCAGAAAAATCAGCGCACTAAACATGACCCACAGTCTACCTGCTTCAGCAAATGGGGAGGCACTTTTTGTTTGTTTGTTTTTCTTTCTCTCTTTCTTTCATTCTTTCGTTCTTTCTTTCTGCAGTGCTGTGTGATGTTTAAAGAGGACGTCAGGCATCACCTGGCCATGGACCAGAACCTCGCAAGTCCAAACCAGGCCCAGATACGACCCGGTGACCTCCGCCTGTTCTCAGCCCATCCCTAATCAGCGCCAAATGACCCACACAACCGTCCCTCAAGCATTATGTCACACCTCCTCTATTTAGTACAGAAACAACCACTTTCCCCACCTCCCCCCTTTCCCAGTGGGGCAAGCGGGGGGAATGTAAGACAATGTACATTGACTCCAGCCCCCTCGGCCTGGACATTACATAATATCTCTATGTCGTGCAATAAGACTCACTGACAGCTCATTCTGTAGGGGCTTAAGAGGTGTCATGTGACTGTAGCTTCACAGTTTAATTGATCTGGAATGATGTGGCCCCCAACTGTAACTATGGAGGCCCCTCATCGCCACCATAAACACAAAACAGCCACCCAGCTCATGCTACAAAGCGGGGGCGACGCGCAGATATAAATCAGCCTTCCGTTTCTCTGCGCCACTAATCCAGGATGTGGGAGAAATTTCCAGAACATAGACACCGTATTGTAATCGAGCCCATGAATGGTCTCAGCAAGGGACTGCAAATCATCTCTGACCCGACTGTGTGGTTTTTCTTGAAACTTAAAAATTAAAAAAGGACACAAGAACACATATACTAAACGCTAATTCTAAACATTATAATTTCCCTTTTGCTTTGATTTAGAAGTCTAAAGTACTGCAGTTACTGAGTTTTTAAAGATGCTAATACTTCATAATATCAGGTGTGAGTACTCACATACTGGTGGTAAATAAAGTACGTAAAAGCCCTGGCCGTTGAGTGAGCTCCCCTCTGTCAATGTAATGCGCCGCCCCCACACTTCCCTCGCCCCCCCACAAACATATTTAATCTCTCCCTTCTGTGGAATCATCGTCCTCTGATCATGAAGTACCACCTTCCTTCCGCCGCGGTCACGTTACACTCGTGTCAAGCCGTATTTCTGTCGGGGATTTTCTAATAGCGAGTCCCAGTGCGCGACATGGAACGTGGCCGCCTGTTTCCTGTGGGGGTGCTCGGGTCACGCGACCCCCCCCCTCCCCGCACGGGGCTGGTCCTCTGGTCTGTTAACCATCACCGCAAATCTTTTGAAGCTGATCTCAGCATTTTCCCGTCAAAAATTTGTGCGTAATGTTGCGTGAAAGACTTTGCTGGGATTGAGTAGAGACTCGCACGGACTCGGGTCCAGAAAATGAAGCATCCCGCTCTGTCCCGTGGAGGACAAGCCTTGCTGTGACGGGAGTCCGGCCCAAATAAGCCTCGGACTCTGCAATGCTCTGTCACCATGGTATCACCTCAACATGACCTTTTTGCCATTTATCAGCAGTCGGGCTAATCATGTTTATTTACCCTTACATAAATGGGGGGGGGGGCTATTGAAAGAGTTTGCTTATTCCCTTCTCTCCCTTTTACCTGTTAGCCACCCTAGCCTTGCGTGAAACTTGACACGGCAACTTAAAACCCGCCACAATGTGGCATAGGAGAATGCGTTAAAGGGCCAGCACATGTCTCAGGAAAATCTGGGCGTGGCTTTTTCGAAGGAATCCATTTCCTCGGGTTTGTGAGCTGAGCTCATCATGGTGAGAGTTATAGGCCATTCAACAAAAAAGAACTGCCATACCTGTTTGTCACTTCTCAAGTTTGGCCACAAGGCAGCATAATGGCTAAAAAAACAAACCAATACAACTGTCCAAATAGTGAAAAACTAGCACTCAAAACGGCAAACTTATCTATTCATGAGGACAGTTGAAGTCCTGTAAGATAGCAAAGATAATTCAGTGACAGAAAAGGATGGGGGGGGGAGGCACTTCCTGGTCCCCCAGTGGTCAGAGCTCCTGCTCGAGGCATTCACACGTCTGTCACCATGACACGGGAGCACTGTTATCGGGTCCGCAGCCCTTCACTGCACTAAAATGTCTAGCCAGTGTTTCCTCTTTGGCTCAGAGGAAATGGGACCATTTGAAGGAGGTGACGGAGGGTGGGAAACACAGCATTTTCATCAGGCACTTTCACTGGACAACAATAACACCGGCCAATAGTTTCAAGGACCCACACCCAAAATCCCATTGTATCCTTTTTTAGTCACTTTAGCTCTTACTTTCCACCATCTCCTTTTTATTTTACAATATTTATTTTATTGTATTCTTTCTTTAACCATTAGCTCAGACTGCAGTTGTGATTTGTGAAAGCGTTCTGATCCTGCATTGGATAAGGGCCCCCAGAGAAAGGAAACTGACCAGAACAATGCAGGCTGCCGGACAGTCCACCCAGCACTGCCCTATCTGGTCAGTTCCATGCCCCCCCTCCCATGAGCATCAGAAGTCCCCCCAGGTTCTGTACCAGTGTACCCTTCTGTCAGAATCCCATAACTTTCGTACCGACGGTACGCAAGTGGATTTTCACAGAAGCGGACCAGGGTGTCTTCTCTCCTCAGTGTTCTCAACCCCGATGCCTCGACAATCGCAAGTTCCAGCCAAAATATTTACCCCCAGGTAAAGAAAACAAAAGACAGGGAGCAAAACTGAAGCTTCCCGAGTCAGCAGCCACTGCAGGACAGATGATACCGGGCCGGATCCAAATGCCAGCTGGCGCCGTCATACACCTGAACTCTGACTCCTATATTTGTGGAAAAATATCAGCTTTTGAATTCTTTTGTGCCAACATTTGCAAATAAAAACTGAGATGCAGATAAAAATTCTAGGTAAAAAAAAAACGGCATAACACTGGCAGGGAGATGACACGATTCCTCAAGTTAAAGCTCATCAGGAACTACGTCTGCATGAAAAATCCAGATACAAAAACTTCACTTTTCATTTCTGCGGTCGGGAGTCTGACTGAGATTTTAAAAAATCCAGCCGGTTACCAAATTCAGACCAATTTATTTTTGGATTGACTTTGCACTCTCTTTAGAATCTGAAAAAGATCTCAAAAAGGCCAAAGATAATATTCCGAAAAGAATAAGACCACACCCATATAGGCAAGAGATAGCAATCCATGGGAACAGGGTAGGAACTGTGGGAGGAGAACTGTCCAGTACCACCAGCAGAGCCAGTATGGTGAAGCTCAGGCTATCTAAGCAAAGGGCAACAAATGCACCTGCATTTCCATGGGTACACTAATCAGCCTGTGATGAGCTGTTAAGTGGTTAAGAATGTCAGGACCAAGTACTCAAAGTTAAGTTAACCAGGTGCTAGGTTCCTTCAAGTACAATGTCCTAATTGCCCAAATAACAATTTCCATTTTTCGGATCTTTGGTTCTGTTAATTTTCTCTGTCGGCTGTTAACGGGCTAAACATAAGGACTGACATAACCGGGAGTTGCAGCTGCCCCTTTGCTTTTTGCAGTGAACTCTTCTCATAAACAGCCTGTCAGGCATCAAGAAAGACAGGTTTAAAAACAAAGCAAGATGCAGTGAGATTAAACAATGGAACCAGATGCCTTTCGTATGTTTGCGATGCCGCGATTTCTAAAAAGGGGCGGCCGTGACCCCAACAGAGACCGAAGGGCATCACACTGAATTCGAAAGTGCCATGAAGCCACAAAAACAGGACCACCTGGACAGAGTCCTTATCGGCCCTAAGCTAATCACTGTAGCTACATGTGCCTCTTATGTCTCTGATCGTGCGAGTACTCAGACGTAGTAGGACAAAACAAAGAGCTAAAGACAGGAATAAAAAAACTGGTTTGATAGACATGTACGTCTGTAAAAAAAATAGATATATTTAACGCTTGAACCTGCAATATAAAAATCTATATTTGTGAAATATAAGTACAAAGGTCATACCAGCTGTAATTTTTTAAAACTAGGTAACCAACATGTATGAATAAAAAAGAAACACTTCACAGACTCTCTTTACGACTTGTTCCACGCCCCCTGACCTTTCGTTGAGCCTGTGGGCCACATCCATCCAGATCATTTTGGACAAACACGTGTTTATAACACTGTGTCTTGGTTCCAGCCAGGAGCGGCTGAGATGTTTTTAAAGATGTGCTCATTCCAAAGTTCCTAGCGCACCCGCACTCCCTTCTCTCTGGTATGTGCGCTGGACTTACAGCCCTCCTTTATGCAAGCTGCTCTTATTTTCTTTTCTTTCCAGGCCGCGTATCACAGGTTTTGGCCACGTTAACCAGAGGCCTATCAGCCACCGTACCTGTTCGGAGGCATGAAGTCCTAGCACAGGCACTGAAGTTTAAATTTGCCAGGTTTTGATATCAGCCATCACTGGTGCCTCGTAAATAACGGCAGCCGCTTCTTCAGCAGCAGGACGCTATGAATTAGATTATTACTGGACGCTGAAAACGGGAGGGCCTGCATATCTAAGATGCGAAGAGATTCTCTGCTCTCTTCAAAGCGGCTCAGCCTTGGAGCAGAATCCTGTGTGCTCTGATGGCGTGGATCATTTTGAGGAGTATGGAGTGCGTGCAGGGTGCAGGGGCACGGGGGGGGGGAGTAGCCAGGGGAGGTTACTGGGAGCGGCCGTGACTGATCTCTTCTCCCTTTGACTGCCGTCACCTACTGATTTCATCCAGGTGTTTTATAGCTATCTGGAGGCACTGGAGGTTCAGATGAAGAACTCCGCCGATTCGATCGTCTGGGTTTACGCATTCCTGGCACAGATGGTGGACAGGTACTGCAACTGCTGGACCTTCTTGCGTGTTACTCCCACCTTGGGAGAAGCAAAGTGAGCTGGCAAGGCAACATTGGACTTAAAAAGGAATAAATAAAATCCGTCGACAAGTATCCCTGACGATAAACAAGTAGGATTGCGAATAACAGCACTCGAGGGGGGTACGGGAGAAGGAAAACAACGTATGATCTGTTTCTCCTGTCCCTTCAGAGCAGGAGGTATGAGCAGGAGCGAGCACACACAAGTTTTCATTTACATGTTTGTTTGCGTGTACGTTGTTTCGTTTTGGACTCCCAACAGAGGTTAACCTGGGAGAGGTGCTATTGGTTTGAGTGGATTCATTAAGAGAAAAACGGGATTTTTTTGCTGGTTTTAAGCCTTGGCGTGTTCACAACGTGTTTTACGATCTCAGCGCTGGGAGGAGATTCAGCCGAATCGACAGAAAAGAGCTTTCATTAAATTAACAGAAGAGGGGGCACTTGGGTCGTCCTCCAATCAGCGCTTTTTACCGCGCTGTAATATTCAAAAAAAATCTTTTCTCCCTTTCCAAATGTATTTTGTGGGTCCACATTGTCAAAAAAATTCCATAAAGAAAACAGGAAACAGGCCCAGAGTAAGAACAGCGCACGCAGCTCGCTTGCAGGATGCCGCCCGATCGCTCACCACATCTGCAGATGACCAGTCGGCTTTGGGCCATCGCACCCGGTTTATGTAGCGCACAGCGGCCGAGCAGATGTGACACGTCTGCGTGCTGTCGGCCGTGTTTCCCCCAAAAAAATTACAAAGAATTTGACTCCGATTCAGCTTCCGCCAAATGTCCGAACCTCAAGGCCACTGAAAGTCTGAGTCTGGATGGGAAAGTCGCCTCGGAGGAGGATTAACTGCTGCAGATACTGGTGTAGGACACGTCTAACGTCTAACAAGCACCTCCAAGAAGCATCAACCAATCAGCTTCACGTGGCCCTAAGGACAGCTAACAGTGACAACAATAAAATCTGTGACAATCCCAATTCCTCACTCTCATGTCCCTCAGCTGTCCTACTTTGTCATTTAAATCACGTAAAATGGAAGATTAAACCAGGGCTTTCACATCTAGTAAAAACATGAAGGACAGCATCAAGTGGAAACTCTATGGTCAGGTCGGGGAAAACTCCCAGCATGCACCAACGGCCTGTCAGTTGTCGGCAGTAATTAAAAGGGGGGGGACGTAGCACAGGGTCATGTCGTGAGCTAGTCACAACCGCTAGCCTGGACCACACAGAGAGCCGGCTGGATGTCTGTGCGTGAAGAGCCTTGGCCAGAGTGTGTGGGGGGGGGGGCCCACAATCCGCACTGCAAGTGGCTCACGAGCAGCGCCGTGACCCCGGTGGGGTGGGGGGGGTCAGACAGGGGCTTCAAGCCCTGACGTTAATCCGACGGCGGGGCGCGTCTGTATCTGCTGAAACTACACAGGCATCTGGTAACTTTCTGAAGGCAACAAAAAAAAAAACACAAGAGACGAATCCGGCTTCAACGTGGCCGACGGAAGCAACGTCACCATAACTACGCCGAACAGAGGGTGCCGCTGTTTTTTCAGGCACTCCTGTGGACCCCCGTCTGCCTATGGCTAGGTCCTCGCAAAAGGCTGGCGCTGGGAAGCCTTCGCAATGCTATGCACAAACAAATGTTTGTGTAATAATTCATTTGCAAACAGCTGGCCACCCCGACCTCACAGCTGTTCCTCCATTCTGCCTGTTAATTTTTTTTTTTTTTGTTCCCTGTACGAATTAAAAGCAAATCTTGGTGCCGTGGTCCCTGGGGGCCAGTGACACCCCTGTGCAGGAGCGCTGGGTCCAAGTGGCCACTAGGAACGCGTACGACCCCCGCCCGCCCACGTAATTACCTCGCACATGTTTGAGACGTCTCTGATGAGCCAGCTCTCGCTTTGCCGAGTCGCATTCCAGAGGGGGGGGGGCTGCCTCCCACAGGCTCCCACGCGTGGGGAGGGTGGGGTGGGGTGTGGAGCAGGGTCCCTCCTGGTGGCCGGATCGGGGTGGAGCTGGGGGGGAATCTAGCGTATGTCGGCACAGCCTTCTAGAAGCTTCATGGCTCCTGTGACAGTGACACTGTGGTGCCGAGGCACGGGGTGTGTGTGTGTGTGTGAGTGTGTGAGTGTGTGAAAAGTCCATGCGGGCGTCCTCTTTATCAGCCTGACAAAGTTCACAGATAGGGAGCTGAAGTGGAGTACGGCAGTCACAGGATGCACCCACCGAGCCTGTCGTGACGGATCGGCGCCGCCCGCACCCCCCATGGTTCCCCCGCACACAGCGGGCACGCCATTATACATGGTACACTGTACACGCCATTATACATGGTACACTGTACACGTCATTATACATGGCACTGTACATGTTACTGTACACGCCATTATATACGGCACACTGTACACGCCATTATGCATGGTACACTGTACATGTCATTATACATGGCACTGTACATGTTACTGTACACGCCATTATATACGGCACACTGTACACGCCATTATACATGGTACACTGTACACGTCATTATACATGGCACTGTACATGTTACTGTACACGCCATTATATACGGCACACTGTACATGCCATTATACATGGTACACTGTACACGTCATTATACATGGCACTGTACATGTTACTGTACACACCATTATACACAGCACACTGTACACGTCATTATACATGGCACTGTACATGTTACTGTACACGCCATTATATTCGGCACACTGTACACGCCATTATACATGGCACTGTACATGTTACTGTACACGCCATTATATACGGCACACTGTACACGCCATTATATATGGCACTGTATATGTCACTGCTTTATACACAGCATCATATATTTATAAGTTCGTGCCCAGGGATAGGCTCCGGACCCCCGCGACCCAATAGGGTAAAGCAGGTTGGAAAATGAATGAATGAATGAAAGAATGAATGAATATATTTAGAAGTAAGTATATAAGTCTGTCTTGCGTCACATGGAGACTCACTGGTATATCTGTCATCCTTCATGTTGCTATACGTATCATACGTATCATTATACACACCTGCATACATTCTGTCACCCTGAATGTCGCCACATACGTCTCTTTATATATCAGTATACACATCTGTGTCACATCATACAGAAACACGTCACTTTACACGTCACCCTACATGTCATTTGGCACAATGAGCTTGGGAAAGAGATGACTCGTCACCGGGGTTGTGGCAATCCACCCCCCACCGGCGTCTGTGCTGACACCACCCCCCCCATTCTGGTCATGATGCTGTCGGCAGATGTGAGCCCGTCTCCCGAACCAAACTCTCAGAATTAAGCAATTAGCCCTACAAATTGTGACAGACTTTTTTTGTACGCGATCATGAGAACCACATAGCCTTAACGAGTCACACGCGCGGGGGG
>JAODKF010000093.1:864743-886017 GCA_026779585.1 Mormyrus proboscirostris
CCCCCCCCCCCCCGCACAGGGCCGCCTGTGTCTCACATCATTTTTCAGCGATTTTCAGCGCATTCCGGGCCGGGTGGTGATCAGGACGAACATTAAACGCAGCAATACACAACCATACTCGTCCCCGGTGAATAATCCACCCCGGTGGGGGCTTTCTCACCACCAGCAACCCGCCCGCCCCCCTCCCCCCCCTTCTCAAAATCTGTTGTCGGCATGAGTTACTTCCACACCCTTTAAGAAAGCATAGATTCGGAGCAGAGCGACGATCTCGGTACCAATCAGGTTCAAGCCACTGGGTCGTACAATGGGCTGTTTATTTAACTGCAGAGAGTGTAACCGATTCGGCTGAAGAAGAAGGAAAAAAAATCATTTCCCACTGAATGTAAAAGTGCAGTCGGGGGGGGCAATATCTACACTGAGAGGAGACAGAGAGGCATTTATCGGTGGTTGGGATCCGTAGCACTATATCACAATCAATTTCTGCGATGCCTGAATATGAAATAATAAATGGGAAAACGGAATTGGTGCTTTAAGGATTCACTATTTTCTCCATAAAAAAAAAAAAAAACAGGAAAAAGAAAAAAAAAATAACTTTAGAGTGAGGTGACTTTCAGACAAGCAAAGAATGACAGCACAAGTAAGGGGGACAGTTTTTTTGTTTGTTTTACTGGATGTTTAAAAATTAGTAGAGCAGGACAGAAGTATGAATGGCCTTTATCGAGGGGCTGCAAACGAAAATGTAAATCCCCCCCCATCTCTATCCCTCATTTACATACCTCACATCACTTAGTGTGAAGCTCCACTGAGATTAAATTAAATTTCTACTTCCTCTCTTCTCTCCGAACAGTCTGATAAACAAATTTGATAATGGTCCCTTTAACAGATATTTACAGTCGCGGCGCTTAATATCGCACAAATAATTCAAGACTGGGGAACCGTGCCATTTAAAAAAGAGCATAAAGCTTCTGTACTTTTTTTTCTAGATTTAAAATAAGAAAATGATTTCGGCCTCAAGGGGGGAACTTAAGGCCTGAGCTGTTTTAGTTCCTAAGTTAAAGTATATGCATGTTTGATTTCGATTTCAGCTACAAACAAGTGCCATTAACATCCGCCTGAAGTATATTGTTTCAGCTCAGAGACCTCTCCCACTGTGCCTTTTATCAAATTACTTACTACATTTGCTTCTCCTCAGTTCAGAATCGTGCATGTAGTGTAACTTACAGTGTCCCATATAAATACATTTTATCTGCTGTTCCCCGAAGCGCGGCGGCTAATGCTACAATGCTACAATGCTACGTCAGGACTCAGCTTCTCTCTGTAGCGCTGACGGCACTCGGGTGAATGACGTCTCGATCCGTCTCTTACATGGTGACAGGCGGGGGGGCCCGGAATGGCCCCCTGTGAGGGTCCGTGGATAGCCATCCCGCGAGAGTAAAGCGCTGGTCCAAAATGTAATGAGAACCACTCATTCTCATTTTAAAAAGGCCCCCATTCCCGCCACAGTCCCTGTAGCTGTTCGACAGCTAAGCGAGCCATGTTTATATTAAACTCAAGGCTCAAGGACCCTTTATGAGATTGGGGGGGGGGGTGGCTGCTGGCTTCTCCGGCGGCTCTCGGCCTATGGCGAGTGCCTCCTGGAGCGAGTACGGCTCTGCTCGGCGGATGGGACTCGGAATTCAGAGAGGGAGTCAGACAGGGAAAGGGGCCTGGCAGCCAGTAATACTATTATTATTATTGTTATTATTATTATTGTTATTACAGTATAATTTTCCCATTAAAACTTCATATTTATATATTCACCAAAACTTTCAAACATCCACTACGTTTGCAGAAATGAGTGAAAACAGTGATTCTCTCTTAAGGCCACCAGACAGGTCATCCTAGGGTGAGGAGACACTTCCAGTAAATCAAGCAGGAGTAAACGTTTGGAGGTCGGCAGTGTTACTCTGCGGGGTTGCCCTGCGGTGTTACTCTGCGGTGTTACTCTGTGGTGTTATTTAGTGGTGTTGCTTCTAGAATATTACGAGTGGAGGGGGTATAGCTAGGCAGGGAGAAACATACAGGGGCAGTGTGAGGCTTGGGGAATTAAACTATATTACTCTTAATTAAAGATGCTGCTTACGGGGATGTGGGAGTTTAGGCAAACTGTCCGGTCGATGTTTTTAACCGTTCTGTGCCCTCTCACCTCCGCTGGGGGGGGGGGGGAGTCTCCCTGGCAAATCGAGTAGGCCTGCAAAAAGCCTACAAAATGAAAAGGGGCCTACTTCTCCCCTCCAGCCACACTCCTACAACACACACACACACACAGGCACACGCAGAGCCCCTCCTTTCCTCCTCTAAATCCTTACTGAAGGTGTGGGGGGGGGGGTGACGAGGCGGGGTGGACACCCCCCCGTTAACTTGTGACACAGCGAGATGAAGGGTGGAGGTCTGCACCAGAGATAAAAGTCATCAAACGACAGTACAGGAATGCGAGGTGGCAGTCTCACCCACTGCACAGCAAAATGGCCCTGACAGCAAACCCAGATCGGGACTGAATGTCATGTAAAGCAGGATCCCCATAAACTCTGCCTGAAGACTCGCGCACAGAGGAGCCGTCCCTTTAACAAGCGTGCCTTGTGATTTCTGTAAGAACCCTACGTGTTCGAATCTGTTACCCTTTCATGAAATATTTCCCCAGGATGATCCGCTCTTGCCATCCTCCACACTCTGCTCCTCTCTGACAAGCGCACCCCATCCCCAGTCAGCGCACTAAATATCTGCTGACTATCTAATAACCCTACAAGGAAAAATTAAAAATATACAGCACAAATGATTAGGAAAAATAGTTACAATTGCAGGTTTTTTTTTTGCCTCGATTGTGCGTTAAAATTTGTTTGTCAGACCATTAACTTCCTGCAAATAAATATTTACAGTAATATAGGTGTTTGTTTTAAATGAGTCTGCCTGCTGTGCCATAGCCCTATTTGTAACTAACTGTAAACTAAAATATTACTTGTTTTATGTCCGCATAATAACTAGCTTCAAGGACTGTTTTCAAAAATAAAGGCCGCATTTTTAATTTGCTAAAATCGATGAAATTAATTATGCCATAGATCTGGAAATCTACTATAACAGTCAAATGACTTGTGGACATTTGGTTACCGGGTTCGTATGGAATATATTTGATAAATTTAAGTTTTTCGTTTTTTTGTTCTTTACCAAATAAAAATGAACCCTACAGACCTATAAAGGTTTTTTAAATTGCGAGTATCAGTAAACATAAATAATTATTTTTAAAAAATCAACCATCTTAGAGACATCAAAAACTATTGTATTTAACTCAAACTTTACTAAAGAAATTGTGTAACCCTTAAGTACATGTGACTATATTAGAAAGACGTTTAACATCACAAATTAATTTGAATAAACTTATCGTAGCCTTCGAAAGTACCATAATACTTCGTACAAGTAGCAGATTTCCTTAAAAAAATGAGAAGACAGAAAAAATACGACGCTACAGACATTCAGAAAAGTGTCATGTTGTTGCTCGTGTCTTTGTATAGCACCCAGTAAAATCTTAAACGATTCTGAGCATTTGTTTTGCACTAATCTGGGAGCGTGCAGAAGAAGAGGCCGGGGCTCACGATGCGAAGAGACGGGGCGCCGCGCTTATCAATGCGCGCATTTAACTCTACTTCGCGAAGCCGTCCGAAAACGTCCCGAGCGGTCACGTCGTGCCTTGGCGCTAAGCGCCCTGCATCTCGCCAGCAAGGACTCCAGAAACCCCCGGGACACGCCACGGCGGATCAGCGAATCAATGCGAATGAATTACCAAATAATTAATCACGCAATTAATAACATAATAATAAACTACAAAATAGTTTCAAATTTCTTGGTGTTTCACTGCAAACATAAAGTCGGCTGAAATAAGAAAAAAATCACATTTTTTTCTCTTTAGCTACCAATTCTTACATTTTCCAATAACTTCAAAATTGATTTTGACCTGGTGTGTTCTACGTAAATTTGTGTTCACTTACAATTTTGTTACAAATGTTAGAAAAGAGGATAAGCACGTGCATATATGTTTCTTGACGAAAATACCAAAATGTGTCTAACAACTGCAGCGTTTCTGATCTGTGACCATAAGGAAATGTGATGTGGGTAAGAAAAGATCGCAGTTCAATTGGCCTTATCTTTAGGACATCCACAAACACAACGGGCCGAGCGAATCTTGGGAGAAAAAAAAACTTTTGTCATAGTTTTCAACCGGCATTGTCACATCTGGTAGGACATTCAAGAGATCTGGATCTATGTACAGCAACGGCGCACTGCACACATATTTACCATTTCTGCATGTTGTATCTTGAGTTGACCAGGTCCCGTCGCTTTCAAACTTGCGGTCCTCAAAAGTCTGATTTCGCCCTCAAGTGGGGAACTTTTTTTTTCCTTCCCACCTTTCAGATCTCTGCAGAAGCTAGAAACTCTCGAGCTGCCCCGGCAACACTTACTGGGTCCGTAGCCGCAATACAGGTTTTACGGGCTGGGAAGCAGCTGGAGAGGAAGGTCCGCGATTGACGGCTTACCGCACCGTAACTCACGGCGAGCGTCCTCGGCTTTACCAGCGCACCGCACTGTCCCCCTTTCCAGATGCCGAAACCGAAATCACTGACACAGATCGCCTGCCTGGTGTTGCCCCTTCGTTTCCAGAAAATGGCAAGTCAGCCTTCTTTCTCTAGTCTCTGCGAGCGAGAGCGCAGGAAAGCCGTCTCCGGCACACCGCGGCGTCTCTGCCTGCCGAGTGCCCTGAAGTCGAGTGAGAAAACGCGGGGAATTAGGCGATTCCTGGAAGCTTGGAAGCGATCGGTGTCTGACACGATCCTACGAACCCTGTGCGCCTTCGCAGTGTGACAAGGCTGGATCCCGGACTGCAGTGTGGGGTACAGTCACATATGTCTGTGACAGAGAGCCAAGTAACTGAACCCAGCCCTGCAGACATGAAAACCACGCCGCAATTATTACTGCTTCCGATGTACTCACAGCTACTTTACTTTCATTGCGGGGACTTACGGGCGCTTCCGAAAAGCCCTGAACCTCTAGAACATTTCGGACTCTTTAGATTTATTTTTTTCTCACCAGACTCGATATCTGAGCACTTGCTGATTCGAAGAAACTTAAGTTTTTTTTAACGCTGAGGGTCTCGGTTTTAAACGTGCGAGAATAGCAGAGCTTTAGCGTGTGTGTGTGTGTGTGTGTGTGTGTGTTTTATTCAAAACGCAATGTTCAATTTATAGCCAATTTTTAAAAACTGAAGTCCGCTGTGAATCGATTTTGTGGAGAAACCCGAGTAAATGGTGATAACGTGGCCACACGAAACATAAACATGTTTGCTGCCCATAGTGGTTAAATTGATTTATTATTTCGTTACAATTAATTCGTTATGTGTGTCCCTGTTTTATTGACCATCACATTGGAAATGATCATGTGAACTGCAGCATTGGCGTGCATACCGGAGTACTGTAATCGAAGAACGCACTTCGGATTTGTCAGTGATACGTTAGATTTCACTTCACTTTAATTTCTGGTAAAAAGTGGGGCTGCTTTTCTGATTTATGTCCCATGCACCACTGTCAATGTTGGTAATCCAAGGTAAAAAAAAAAAAAAAGTACCTGGTAGATCCACACTTTGTAACTATAGTGTGTTTTGCGCTACGACACACCTCCACACAACACACGCCGACCGATAAACAGCAAATTCTGTTCCCTCGTTTCCGATAATGTCAGAAAATGCAAAGCTCGATGTCCTGGCCATATTTCAGTATATTTCACTTTTCTTTTAAAGTCGTTAACCCTTTCAGCTCTCTGTGGTCGCGAGCACACTTAATGTGTGGAGATGTTAAATTTAATCTAAGGTTATTTTACTTTTATGACTTTGGGGCTTGTTTTTCTCTCCGTTGTTCTTGCTGTACTCGTGGTTGCGTCTACTTAATGATTATTTGTTTACTGTTACATGTCGACTAAACCCCACCAGGAATGAAAGAGAAAAGAAAGCAACGGATGAAGCTGTTTCCTTGGCACCCAGAGCAGAGTTTAATCTATAAAAGTGGTTTTGATCATGCTGGGTTTTTTGTCTGCCATCCTGACACTTAAGTTTGGTCAAGAGGTAAATATTACATGAAGGATTAAAGTAATGTAGAATTAATTTAGGAGAAACAAGCTACTTAGTGAAGGATTTGCATATTTATTTTTCGTCTGAAGATTTATTAGTGCAAATGCGGTGTGCTAGATTGCTAGAAATAACTATCAAAGAATCGTTGCTGCCATAATTAAAATGTAGTATTTTTCTTGAGGTGAGATGTAAATAAGACGGAATGGGTGACACATTTTTGGCTTCCGTCTATGTGTATTTATTACCGGCAGTTAATTTGGGGCACATTTTCGATTAGGTTGAAGAATAGTATTTTTTTCTTTAAAAAGCGAAAAAAAAGATAATAGCAATAATTGCTACTCAGATATATCATTTTTATGTCGTTGTCTCAGAGAAGCCGTTAGTGATGTTTGAATTTGAGGCCAACAAGCTATTGTCTGTAGATGCAGCGCTGGACTGTTGAGTAACTTTAAATACTTGCTTGTAAATAAAGTGATTTTTCCTGGGAAACAATTTTATTGTTTTTTTTTCATCTAACTCCTCAAACAGCAATCAGCGCAAGCCCAAGAGCCTCAGAACTGCTAAAATGTCCTGGGTGCATTCACATTTGTGCATCGGTATTGACGGGGCAATTGAGATTATTTTAATAGTGTTTTCCAAAGGTGCTCGGTTAATGAAATCTGCTCCCCATCTTAGATCCGTGTCCCAGCTCGACTGTAATGACTCTACTGGTAATCCCCCAACAGGGGAAGGAGAAAAAAAAGCAGTAATGGTTTATCGCTGTCCCCTTTCTACCGTTGGCAGGGCTCCTTTCCCCCTTAATTACCTTGAGGGATTTTAATGATGAGCTATTGAACCGGTCAGAGCCGAGTTCATCTGCTGGAATTTTTGCCTGGTGTCGCTACAGCAGCGGCTAGCTGCTTTGGAAGGTGTGGCGCGTGGGAAGGGGGGAAAGGCCGTCGCCACCCCGTTATTTAATCCGAGGGGGGAAACGATCGAGCTGTCGTTGCGTTTATACGTTACGCGGGCTCGGAGCCAAGAACTCGATGAAAATCAACATTAGTGAAGAGTACTTCAGATATATGTTGACTGAATATCTTCTCGTTTGTGTTCATTATCAGTGCATATCCACTCGCGTTTTGATTTATGTTACTGCCGCTGATAAAAAAGAAGCTTAAAAATCAAGGCAAGCCCATTTAAACGTCGTAACCAGCACAAACGCTGCAATCTTATTACGCGTGTGGGACACAGGATGGGTTTACCCTCCTTGAGCAACTCCATATGTTGTTTTACTGGCGTGTAGCCCTTAGAGAAAGCTGTAGGGATGTAGCAAGCTGGGGAGGAGGTGTACCCCCTAATATTTAATTTGGCTTCATTCACCCCCCCCCCCCCCCCTTAAAAATATACCTTTGCATTTACATGATTAAATTGTCTCTCACCCCCCAACATCAAACTCTCTCCTACATCCTTAGCTAGTCATCCTATTCTCTAGCCCAGAGATTATGTGCTAAAACGTGACACCAACTTCTAACTGTCAGATCAAAATCCATCATAAGCAGACAATACTTACACATAAGATATTTTTATAGCTATCACATTAGCATCTCCGCTGTGCACTTTGATTGTGGTATAACTGGACTTTTTTCTTAATGCAGGACACAAAAAGACAAACAATGTAGGTGATTGATGGCTTGTGACCTCATTCTCAGAGAAAAGGGTAAAGATTTGTACTTTTGCTGTCACTGGGTCTGTACCCTTGTAATTGTACTTTTTAAGGTACAGAAATGAATTCTATAAGGAACATCCCAAAGGTACAAACAACATTAATGTACCTTCAATGAACATCCCAAAGGTACAAACAGCATTAATGTACCTTCAATGAACATCCCAAAGGTACAAACAACATTAATGTACCTTCAATGGTACAGAAATGTTCCTCAGAGTCTGTTTCTGCACCTTAAAAGGTACAATTACCTACAGCTAAGGATACAATTGGCAGACCATTGTGGGTACAGCTCTAATGACAAACAAAGGTACAAATTTTTACCCTTTTTTTCTGAGAGTGACATGGGAATCGTCTCAGCAACTGCTGCTGGCTCTTAGGTTAGCTGAGGCCAGTGATCCTTGTGTTCCCTGGGATACTTTTCTTTCTCCTTCGGGTGAAGTTAGGTTTTTTTTTTTGCTTCTCTGGGGAAATGTCAGTTTGTGGAGCTCTGCCACCCAATATTTTAGGCACCCAACCCTGGAAGATCTGGGGGGAAACGACTGAGCCTGTCGTTCCCACGCATCTCGGAGGGCACAGCCAGTGGCCCACCGACGCGATCCCGTCCTCTCAGCAGGAAGTCACACTCGTCTTATCAATCCTCCCATTATGACTTGAGCCTGCCAGCTGAGGACACCTCCAGAAGGTCATCAGATGAAGTTCTGCATATCTCCAGGGCTGACTGGGGAGGGCGGGCGTGATTGTGAAAGGACATGCAAGGTCTTGTGGGAACTCTGCGCATGATGTGGGGTCTTTCAGAGGGAGTGGGTGGTGTGACACCTAACCAGCTGATTTAGGTGAAGAGGTCACAGGATAACTCCAGGGGGCGATGGTGGGTATTCGGTGCAGCTTACAGAACGACAGGGATCTGCTAAAGGTGCTGTGTGTGAGACACGTATTGGACAATGTTATTTAAAAAAATATATATAACATGCACTACTTAGATAAACATTACAACAAACCAGATAACAACGTTTAACATTTCATTTGTTCAGCTCAAGAAAGACAGAAGGATATTTGTATGTGATATTTACCTTTAATTCAAACTTCTCCCTTAATGTTTAGTGTTACAGTTTTTATTTGCAAATCATTATATTTTGGAAAGCACAGCCATAATCCATCCATCCATCTTTTCCAGTACAGGGTTGTTGGGGGGGGGGGCAAAAAAGGACTATTACAGGCGACTGGGTAGGATGCCAGCCCTTGACAAAGCACAAATGCTCCCAGAGTTAGGGATCTAGTTTGCCCATCTCTTTGAACCGCAGGTTGAATCTACAGAGGACCTGGAGGAAACTCATGCAACACAGGAAGGACACACAACCTAGACGCAGACACAGAGCAGCGGTGGGATTCGAACCCACAACCTCATGGGCGTGAGGAAACAGTGCCACCTTGTGCTTATAATTCTGCAATTAATCCATTCGCACGAGACCATTTCATGAACGACGACCATGACATCTCTATTGACTCTGCCGCATTAATTTGTAAAACCGGTGTTCCTTAAAACGCACCGCTTGTTCCTGTTTAGCTTACCGTAAGCCCTGCAGGGGTTTTTCCTGCAGGAAATCAAAGCTACTTATTCAGACGACAGTCCTCTGGCGTGCGACGGCAGGCGGAGACGCCTGTGCCTCGCAAATCCTTCCCGGCGCGTTGATCTCCCGCTCCGTATTCCCAGCCGTAAAGTAGCGTGCCACTCGCTTGCTGAACACGTCTGCGTGTTATTTCTAGCAAGGACTCCTGGCTGTTTATTTTTCAGTTTATTTCACAGCGACATGCCCCGAAAGGGAGTACTGAGGCCGCAGTAATGTCCCCAAACGACGTGGCGAAATCCAGAGCTCAGGTGACAGTAACCTTTGTCCCACGCGTTTAACGCGAAATTCTGCAGATGCCTCCTTTAAACGTGTTTCTACCTGCAATAAATCTGGGGTTACGCACACTGAAATGCGTATTTTGTCTGCACTGTTAGCACTTCACATACAGTTTCATAAAACATTTACTGCTGATAGATAGCCTATAGTACGTTAAATACGTATTGCTTACATTTAAACCAGATTTGTGATATTGAAAGAAATTCTAGTTCAATTGCTGTAATGCTTATATGACCAGACTTCGTCTCAATCCTCCATCCATTGACCTGTAACTAGGCTACAGTCCTGCGTCCATCCATCCATATCTTACAGCCTTTTTATGGAGGTCGACGTCAGCAAATATAATGGATTATAATAAATATGTAACTAGCACATCTCTGATGACTCAAACCGGCTGAAAAAAACAACACAATTATGGCACGTGCAAAAAAGATCTATCGGAGAAAGGGAGGAACGGGAAGTTTGCTTCAGAAGCATCGGACGCCTGTGGATTTGGAACTGGCTGATCCCTTGGGGTCCTGGAGGTTTGCAGAGACACATGTCAGCTGATGACCAGTTCACACCAGGCAACCCAGCCGAACTGGCGCGCTATCTGAAAAATGACTTCAGTCAAGTTATTAAAAGCTGCGTAAAATTCACATCGGGGAACGCATTAGCCCCGGAGAAATAAGACTACCCAGCCCACAAGCAGACGGTTATTGGCGAAGTTTCTACTGAAATCATTGCTTCGAACAGAAAAAAAGAGTAAAATACAGGCACAGAACACCTTCTCTGTTTTCTGTAATGGTCTTAAATAAAAGTGTTAAACCTACGCCGGTATCTAAAAGTACCCTGATTAAAAATCGCCGCGAACGAAAGGTAACAAGGAAAATAAAACCATAAACCCTAGACCTTAAAATCGCTCTTTTTATGTTGACAGTAAATCATGTTGACGATTGGGAACAAACAAGCAGAGGGTGTTTCTTAAGGTTAGAAAATGCCTTTGTATATGTATGAATATGTCATTAAAACAACGGCCTAGAAGTATACCGCAGGGAAGCGCTCACTATACTGGACAAATATAAAATGACGTATAACCGGGCAAAACTGCATGGGCTCGTATTATCCCACAGGAAACAAATGCATGTTAGCATGGCTGATAACAATTACAATTTTATATTCGTAAGCATGGAAATTAAAAGCTAGTGCTAGATTTGCATAGCAGGAAATAAGGGACTCGTTAGAGCCACAATAGGGCTGTTGGATTGGTTTCCTACATCAAGTCGAAGAAGCGCAGAGCTATCAGTGGTAGATACGAGGCTCCGCGGCCAACCTCAAGCAGCAACAGCCTATAAAATCCGCATCAAGCGCACGGCGGTTAACAGGAGAGCAACGTTTCCCAGATCACGAGGCTGAAAGGAAATATTAACACTAACCGCCTCTGTAAAATGCACTACAATTAATATTCGCATCGCTTTGTGTGTGCATTATGTCATATCGTGTCAATATGTAAAATGCAGCATTAATTCAATCCTGAGATTTCAAATTGCACACCAGTGATGCAAATGATGATGAAATTAGCAGTTGATAATGTGTAGGTCTAGGGTTTCTAGATTGTTTTGACTAATACTAGTCTAGGTGTCAAATCGCGATTTCGGATGATTTTTAAAAGCAATGTATGAGATTCTTTATGTATAATCTGTTTGGAATATAATGTATCAGAATAAGCAGCTAGAGTTTGTAACCTGTTTGGTCGCTCTTGCTTATCGTGGCCTGCGTTTGCTAGTCAAAAACATTTCTTCAAAATGTGTTAATGATTGGTTAATTATGCTACTGTAATAACCTTATTGTAGTTCGTTTCACATGGGCATTTATATCAGAGGCAGCGCATATAGTCCTGTTAGGAATTAATTATAAACAAATGGCTTCGTTAAGGGTAGGTAAGAAAAGCTGATTCATAAATGCCATGTGTCTTGCAAAGTAATGGGGCAGATGTTGCGAATTATGCGTCAGTCTACCGCCTCTGAAATTGTACTGCAAATGAATGTCTTAATGAAAGGCACTGCTTGTGGGTCGAGGAACAAGCTAATCAAGCTAAGTCAATTGACTTATTTTCATAAAGACAGGCGCAAGGGGCCAGACGTCCGTTCAAACGGGACGAGATGCTGCTTACTTGGATTTCTGCATTTGGCTTCCAAATCTGGCCAAACATCATATATCGCACACTGCCATCCGGTCCGGAGCAGTCATCTCTCCGGAAAATAAGACGCCGTGCATATGGTGCCCAGACCTCTCTGTCTCGTCTTTAATCATCGCATGTAAAACAAAAGCGCTTCAGACTTTGCCGAAACTGCTATGTCCCAGCTGCGAATAACACATCACGGGAATAATGAGGAAGTACAATCTGAGCATCATCAGGTTTATTGTCATGTGCGCACTCTACAATGAAATTCCTACGTCCAAGCTAAAATAATAATAGGCTAATGTAAATATATGTAAAATATTTGTAGGTCTATGTTGTATACAGAACACTTTCCAACCATTAACAGACAGGTTATTGGTTAGTGATGGTCAGTGCCAAGCATTTCTTGATTTTTTTTTTACATTATTATTTAAAGTAGCGTTAGCTGAACATCTTTCCCAATCTTAAAACATAAAGGAATTTGGATGTACACAACGTACAAACGAGATCCGCAGCAATTTTATACAAAACATTCTTTAACTGCACATAACTTGCTTAGTACAACAAACAAATGTATAATTAAGACATAATAATGCAAATATGAACATATCAGTTTAGTTCTAAGTTCCTATTTATTTTGTGGGCAGCGTGACTTCATATGCAATCTTTCTTTTTAATGAATTCATTAATTTTAGAACGACATTCTATATAGGCCTACTAGCGGAAAGTATTTTCTTTGCTATTGCAAACTCCTATGAGATTATTGGGACACCGACTTGAGTTTGTTTTACTAGCCAATTATTTTTAAGATGCTTTTATTGGCATCTCAGCGTTCTCCAATTCATCTAATGCGTCGCCCGCAGTAGCCTACAACACATCGCTGATGTTCGCGACCTACGCGTAGTTGCTACGCAGTCCGTCGCTAGGGCCGTATGCCAGCTGCGCCGCAGTAAAATGTCGTGAAGTCGAACATATGTGAAAGGAAGCGCTTTGCGGTAGAAACCAGCGCGCTGTTTAAAAAATACAGCGCGTACAGTTTACTGTGTAGCAACAAGCTAAACTGTAAAGGACGGTATGGGTTCCCTTTCACTGATACAACTTTGGAATAAGGTGGAAATCTTTAAGAATACCTATACGTCTCTGTAAGGAGTTTCCAGCGTTTAGGTAATGCTGCTGTTGATTGTCGTGAACGTTAAATCCACAATATCTCTCCGTTTCTAAGAAAGCTAAGATGCTAGGTAGCTGGCTAACGAAAGTTGTATATAATATTTAAAATCACGAGCTACTCTTGAAGTATAAATGTACATTTGCAACTAGTTGTAAACTGCTCTACTGATATGACTTTCATGTGGATTATCAAGTGACATCTATTATAAAGGCGCGGGACAAGTTTTCATTAGCTTTAACTGCAAATGTCGATCAGACACAGATTTATGGTATGCTGAAGGCAATTTGGTTATTAACATTTATTATTTTACAACGAATGTTTTTTTTTTAAATATATAGTTAGTAACAAGCATCATGTTTAAAAATACTTTTCGTGTACAGTATAGATGAATTTCTGACTGTTAAATACAGCATAGAAACTGGAGCCAGATAAAGAATTTTTCAAGCGCCTGTGTAGTACTTGGGGCTGGTTCTTTTATAAATCACCTAACTACCAGCGCTATATAATATTAAATATAGCTTATTTGGCTAATGAGGTGTAACAGGTGGTGTGACGTCACCTAAGATATCTTACAGTCCGTTAGCACTGTGTTCGGGGTCCCTGTTTCCGCAGAGACACTATGGCTGCGCCTGACAGCAGCCGTGTTTTCCTCCTGGAAGAGGAGATCCGGAGTCTCACCGAGGAGCTGGTGCAGTGTCAGGTAACCGCTCAGGTCTTCATGCCAGGATGTGTGGGTGGGTTTGTGGGGACTTTGTTCACCGGTCAGTGTGCTGCCTGTATCCATGGTATCTGGTTGGATTCTCTCACCACTTCATAATGTTGATCTGGGGATTTACCTGGGAGACGTCCTCCTTGGTAGATATTGGCAACAGTAAACTACTGCTGTAGATCAGGGTTATTTGAATCAAGGTTTTTGAGCCCTGCTGATTTTCCAGCCTTCTTTTGCCTGTGAGCCAAATGGCCAATCAGAATAAGTAATTATCAAACTAACTAAATTTTGGCCCAAGGGTAGGCTTGTCGTTTCTGGTGCCAGTCTTCCACCACCCCCCTCCTCCCGAGTGTAGTCACTTATGTTGGCCAGCAGGAGACTCCTTTGGGGCCCCTTTCAAACAAAGTGTTCTGGGTTATGATGAACACTGCTGGTGACGTCGCTTACAGCGCTTCCGGGAATTTTTCCATAGTAGAGAGTGAGGTGCTGTGAATATAACATGGCCTTACAGCAAAACCTCAGGGTGAGCTTCTTCCCGAACGAGAGCAATGGGCGGGGGACTGCTTCCCCCTTTGGCTGGAGCAGTCCAGGGGCCCCGGGTCCTGAGGCGATAAAGCTTGCCCTCCAGCGGTGATCGAAGAGCAGTCGCGATGTCGCGTGTCCGCTGGCGCCCACTGCGTGGTGACTGAAAGCTCAGTCGTCAGAATATCGCCTCGCTTATCCCTCATAGTGCAGTTGTCCTATTTGATCAGAGTCATGGACTGATGTTAGGCGGACAGAGTCGTTATTTCTAAAGAGATTGTGGCACGTGCAGTACTTCAAGACGGTGTCAAGTACGAACTGGAGTCAGCCATCTTTTGGGCACCACTGGAATAGTTTCGAGCACCTGGAGCCCAACAGCGAGACAGTGACTCTGCCGAGTGCAGAATTTGAACTGGTCACCTACTGGGCACAAGCACAAACCGCTGACTCAGTGAGCCGCGTATCGCTATGTGTCACATGTTAATGTTTAATGTCATGTCTTGGTAATGTAGTGTAGTATGACATGGTGTGTAGCTCAGTGGGTGAGGACTCTGTGGCTGTGATTAGAAGGTCGCCGGTTCAAATCCCAGGGTCAGCTGAGTGATGTCACTGTTGGGCCCTTGAGCAAGGCCCTTGACCCCTAATTGATTCAGGGACTGTCTGGACTTGATTTCTCTAAATGTATATTGGTTTGGGTAAAGGCGTCTCCTAAGTAAATAAAATATGAATAATTTAATATTAATGGTTAGATAGCAATACCTGAGTTTGGGTAAATGATTTAGTTGCAGTGTGTTGTACAGTCCTAAAGAGGGCGCAGCGCTTTTTGTCCTGCGTATGATCTTGGGTGTAGCGGAAAGCTTTACACCTCTGTGCCGTTTCTGATCCCAGTTCGCTCCACAGCTACGGAAGATGCTGGTTTTTGTGGGGAGGCAGTTTTGTCCGTATCCCGTGTGGTCGAGCTTGGTCTACTTCTTCCAGGAATGAATATTAATGAATTAATTATACCAATGAATCACTGATCTGACACTTTTTGAATAAATAGTTCAAAACGCGTGTGTTAATTTGTCGGCCTTGGAGTAAAGTGTGGGGCGGTGACTCCTTATGTAAAAAAGGGGGTTTCTTGTCAGTAAAAGGTCCGCTGTACCTGGCCTGGGTCTGGTAAGGCATCACACTGTGTAGATACGGAGCAATTTTAGTCTGTGTGTGTGAGCACTCTGACAAACACGAGCGCGGTCGCTGAGAGTGAACACTGTGGTCTGCTCTTTCCTAAGTCGCCGCTAATGGCCATGTTTAGGCCTTCCAATGCGATTCTGAAATCTTCATTTCAGCCTATCTGCTCTCCGCTTTATATGTTCAGCCCCTGTCCTGTCAACGTCTGCCTCAGCAATTTAGTAAATAATTGATTAGACACTTTTGAATGGGGCTTAGGATTCGTGTGCTAATTGGCGACCAGTAGGTCCCCATGGGACTGATGACTTTTATCTTATGATGAGGCGAACATAATTTAGCAGTTGATTTAAAATTAAGTCGATTTGATATAATTCTCCTTTTGATTGCAGAAGCTGTAGCTTCAGATGTGTCTCATTAAATGCGATGCATCTTAAACATGTTTGAAAGACAATTTGAATTTGAAATGGGCAGAATTTTTCTGTCTTTCTCTCACAAAACAGGACCCATAAGTTCCGTGTTACGGGCAAAACTACTCAGATTCTCTTTCTTCTAAAATTTTTTTTTATTTCATCCACCATAGTGAGACATTTTAATTTATTCCATTGATTATCTTATGACATTGTACATTTGAAGACTTTTTCCTTTTATATATAAAAAAGCTTTAAGAGTCTTGGGTCAAAGGTCATCTATGACTGTCATAGGAATCAGGAACAGGGGTGCCTGTTGACTTCATAATGTAAGAGGTTTGCCTACCCCAAAACTGAGATGCTTTGGTGCTATCTATCCATCTAGGTTGTTCTGGTGGCCCCGCTAGTTGCCCAGTTTTAGAGATAGAAATATAGGGCTTCTTTTGAATATAATGGGACTGAATGGCATTCTCTCTGTGGTGCTTAAAGCACCAAAGCGCAATTAAAGCATGAGAACATAGTGATATATGGTCGATGTGTAGAATTTGCTAGAAGAAAGTAGTTCCTGCATTAAACTGCTTACCACAAAGTCTGTGGATCATCTTGAGTAACTGGTTTGTGGTTTTTGGTAAGAGATGTTGCCGTTGGATTTTTCAAATGTATCTGTTTGGAGCTTTAACCACCACAGAAAGAGCGGCCATTCATTACCATCGTATCGGACAGAACTTTTCTACTGCCGATGTCTCCAAATCTAAGCAGCTCCCAGCAGAATGACTTCGATGTATAGATAGCACTAAAACCCCTCTAAATCATATATTTTTTTCAGTGTTTAAGTCTGGTGAAAGTCTCGTCTAACACAGAATTTTCTAAATATTGGTCCAGAACTTTTTGCGGCCAGCTTAACTTGGGAATCAGGGAGGGTTTTAACTAATCTCTTCTTCCCTGTCAGGCCGACAAAGACTTTGTGTGGTCTTTGTGGAAACGCCTCCAAGTCGCCAACCCAGAGCTGACGGAGGCGGTGAGCTTGGTGGTAGAGAGGTGAGTTTTACGCTAAATCCACCGGAACGTTTCTTCTGGAGCGCTGCTTGTTGTACTTCGTAGTAACGAAGTAAAATAAATTCAGCTGACACAAAACTCATTTGCAATAGTGGCTTCTTCCTTTCATCCGGTAACTTTTCCAATATTTACTATTATTGATAGAATTTTGCGACCGAAATTTGTTACACATTCTTATTTATAGCAAATAAAATCAAATTGTATTTCAGTGCTGGACTATTCTGCCAACAATGGCCGACTGTAACGTCTCAGTGAGTGAGGTACTATTTATGGGGGCTGGGATGCATTTTTATCAAACGCTTCTTCATAGACTGATCATTAGTGACACCTAAAGTGGATAAATGACCTGGGTGGCTCCCCTTAGGATCCCCGGTTAGCGGTAGCGCTTCGACGAAATCGCTACGGGATCAAGGCTGTGTAAAAACACATAACCTTCTGTCGGGGTCACATGAGTTTAGCTGCCGACTGTAAATGTGATTATCTGGCGCTCGGCTCTTGTTTGTACTAAGCCAGAGAGAGCGTATGCATTTTTAATCATCGCTCACGGAGGCACTGAAAGAGCGATGTGCCACTCTTCCTCCCCCGGAGCTGACAGGGCCCCTTCCAGCGCACGGCGATCCGCCGGGAGCCGTTTCGCGTCATGCCTGTAAAACGGAGCACCCGGCGACGTCAATAACACTTAGAGACCGGTGCGCATTTCAAGCGCCGTGGCAAGCGTTTCCTAGGTCACGTGAGAGCAGTTAATTAGTCTTGCCTTATACTGCCAGACGTGGCAGTCATTTGGGTTCGGAGTCGCATAAATTTGCCAGGAACTTGGTGAAATCGTGGGGGTTTTCTCCTCAGCGCTAGATGATGCACTGCAAGCCTTCCTCCAACTCAATGATTCCATCAACTCCCAAACCATAAAAGGCCGCTAGATGCACCTTCAGATGCACAAAATATATGCACAGCGATGCCACCAACAGACATTTGTGTTTTTATACAGCCTAACTGCTGCCTTAAAGGGCATGTAGTGCACCTTTAAGATGGTTATTTTAACATGGGTGACATATCCAATTTGAGATTTTTGCAAACTGGGTGTCTTATGCTGATACCTGCAGCTGGAGGAACACAAAACCTCTTTTGTGATCCTCTATTATGCTTAAAAGTCCATCTGGTAATTAAAAAAAATTTTGGTAGGAAACTTGCAATAACAGGAGAGGAGTTCCCTGTGAAAATGGTTTAAACGCTTCCAGAGTCAGCACGTTGCACTTACGAATTTTGTGGGGTTAAGATAGAATCCGAGGTCGATGGAAACGCAAAGCCTCCCGATCCTCAGTCGAGGCATCCGGCCATGGAAGGACTTTAATAAGAACTTTACCTTCTGCCGAGAAGCCAGTGATCTTACTTAATGGGACAGTGTGTTCAGCTGAGGGTGACCTTTGACACAGGCGGGCGGTTTGGAAGCCCGTAGAGGGAAGACGTGTCGGCAAGAGGAGGATCTTGATCTGAGGCTTCCAAGATCCACGGCATCACAACGGCGGTTTGCTGAACCTCATCGGACGTTTGTTACGATCGATTCCTTATAAGAGGCTAAAGCGATCCGCAGATTGATCTCCACTCAGTCGATCTCTATCGATCGCTTGTTATACGTCGTATTTAACGACGAGTCGCCTCCAATTAACCCAAAGCCTCAAGCCCTGACTAGTATAACGACTCCCTGCTCCGGCCACCGCCAAAGTCTTTTAATTTTGATGCTTGTAAGTTCATAGGTGCTCCAGCTTGTGTGTTTTGTTTACAACGCTGTCTGCGGTTAAAAAAACAATAGTCTTTTTTTTTTTTTTTTTAAAGAAACGCTTTTTAAGCATTCATCCCTGCGCTCAAGCCCGAGCTTTTGCCTCAGGGAAAGGCTTCAGGGCAGGTCAGGGAGCCTTCATCTGACTCACAAAACCGTCGTCGACGCAGTGACACTGAGCGGCCACCGGGGAACTCGCATGCGAGGCTGCATCAGCGTGTCAGAGCGCGAGACACTGACACGATAATTGCGACCGGTCCTGCCAGAGAACAGACCTTAAGAAATAGTGATGGCACTTGGGTCGATTGGAGCCCAGTTCGCCGTTTTACATGACTGGGTGTGAAGCAGTATTTGAGGTTCAGGCAGACATTTAAGCACTTTATTCTACTGGGATGACTAGAGCGGGGCTGGGGGGGGTTCAGCTGAAATAAACAAAAACCCGGGTAGTGCACGGGAGGGCAGATGTAGAGGATGAATTGTCGAAACATCATTTTGCGCAGAGATATGGAAATCGGGATCTAGCCGCTAAGTCTGTCGGCGAGCGAATTCGTCGTGGGAAACTTTTGCTGTGCACCTGCCGAATGGGCTTGTCATCTCGCTTCTCGCCTGATGAGTTAATTCACTGTCGTCCGCCATATGCTCGATTATTCAGCGGCGCGCTTGTCAATGAGCTGCGATGTTAATACCAAAGAACGGTGCCGGTCGTTAGACAATGCCAGCCCTCATTACGGGGCACTAATCACGCTCACCGAGGATCTCTCATTGTCTCTCTTTTTTTTTTTTTTCTTATTCTAGGGAGAAACAAAAAGCAGAAATGAAAGACCAGAAAGTCCTGCGCATCCTTCAGGTGAAAGACGCTAAGATACAGCAGCTGGAGGAGGTACGGTTCCTTCGGTGTGATGTCATGCGACGGTATTTTATTTTTCAGTCACCAGTCGCTTCTCTTTTGATGTTTTGCATACTGTTGAAATCGCCTAGTATCAATTTTCCATCAGGGGCGTATACAGAGGGTGGGGCCACAGGGGTACTGGCTGAAAGCTGATTGGCCTGCAGGGTGTCCAGTCCCCTGTCACTCACCAATTCAAAACATATCATTGGCTAAAAATTAGGTTGGCTCCTCTGTATGAATTACGATCCCTCCCCACCTTAAAAGACTCCTGGAATCTCCCCTGGTTCACAGTACAGGCTCCCATTCAAGATGGTGCCATCTGAACGGACCGCGTCAGAACCTGGTCTGAATCTTGTCAGCGTTCTCGGTTCTCCATCGGGTCCTGTCTCGTACAGACGTCATCCAAACCAACACAAACGGGCATTAACTAGTTTCCCGGTTCTTTTGGGATATGGCGGTCCACCAGGTCTCGAGTCTCGAGTTTCTCCAGTCCTGCTCCTTTGCCTTTTCCGTTACATAATTAGCTTTCATATTTCGAGCAGCACAGGGAACACGTTAAGCTAATTTTTCCATTCAGGATTGCATAGATTCTTCAGACCTTCTCTTACACTTCTTAGGTTTAAATTGTTCTTGCCTACCTCATTATCAGCGTTTGAGTNNNCCGCCCGCCCCCCCTACCTTCTGTATAAATCTTTATTAAAGCCACTTTTGCATGTTGAACAGAAACAGGAATAAATCCCCTATCTGGAAGATTGGAGCGATTTTTCTCCCCGTGTGGCAATTAATGTCGTTTCAGGGCTTCGGTCTTGTTCCTAAAGCGTCAGTCTGGGTGGCCCCTTGCCGTAAGGTCATGTGATTGCATTCTCGCTTAGGTAGTCATGTGCCCATTTCAGCAGCATCTTGTTTGGAGTGGACATACTGGACCGGGCTGGGCCCTGAAGCCCTCCCAGTTCTCCCCGCTGCACCTTATTGATGACTTATCAGCGCCCCCTACAGTGACCCGGTAGCTTACAGCATTAAGTTGAGAAACTGATAAAGCCAATCATCACTTGTGTTGACAGACGTCTGGCTAAACATCGCCCCCCCCCCCCCCCCCCCCAACCCCCCCCCCCCTCCTCCATCCCCCCCCAGCAAGCGAGCCGCCAGCAGCGCATGATCGACGACATCGCCCAGAGGAAGGTGTCTGCGGACCAGGAGCTGGGCGAGATCCGTCGAAAGCTGAGGGAGGCGAGCCAGGAGCTCACGGGCGGTGGTGGGGGGGGGCTGACCGATCCCCCAGGAAGCTTAGGCCCGGGTTCGAGTCCGCGGGGGCAGAGGCAGGGTGGGGGGGTGCAGGGGGTGACGTGGTTTGTTCTTGGCAGATTTACGGAAAAACCTACATAAAAGCAAGGGACGGGAGCCGCACAGCTCGCCGATGAATAGTTAATGACGGCGATGGAGGGAGGGGGCGCTCTGTGTGGATGTGGCCCCCGCTAATTACATTCTGATGGGACTCGCATTATTAATTGATAAAGGCGAGGACGGCTTGGAAGTGTCTTTGCGGGACGTGGCAAAATAACAGAGGACAGCATCAAAGGGGAAGATGGTTCTAATGGGCTCGTAGTGCGTGCCATCTCATTAGAGACGCCGTGAAGGCCGGGACCAGACCTTTGGCCTGTATG
>JAODKF010000093.1:914097-926632 GCA_026779585.1 Mormyrus proboscirostris
GGTGCGGAGGCTGTGGTTTCGTCAATTTTTTTCTGCCATAAATCTGTCGGCGTGGAACGGTGGGCCAGCGTTGCCGCGTTTGTGATTCGGGGGGGGGGGGGGGGCGGTTTCCCATCACCCTCCTGCTCCTGTATCCCTCTTTTTACTCTTGTATCTTGGCTCGGGACATCGCAAAATCCATCTGGGGCCTGAGCGGAGCTGTCTGCGTATGCCGGGCTGCTTGTCGAACTGGGCCAGGCCGGCGTGCTAAACTGGTAAAGCTGGTTAGGATAGACGGCAGACCTGTGCAAGCACAGATGCACTTATGTATTTATACATGTATGTGCAAGAGGGTCCTCCTTCTATCTGTCAACAGGAGACCTTTGATACGGTCACCGTTCCGCTCTTGCCTATTCCAAAGGTCTTTCTGTGGGATGGGGACTGGACATAGGAAGTTGTTGACATGAAGGAGATGTCTAGTGGCAGCGTGAGGGCAGACTGCTGAGTCACCGTGAGCTCACCCCGACCTGCCCAGCCATGCCAGCGCCAGTGTCTGGGCACATCGCTCTAGTGACATCTTCGTCATTGGTTAACTCTTGTCATGGCAGGTTACATGAGCCTGGTTCTGTATCTCATCCCTGCCCTGTGATCTGTAATTAGCGTTTGCGGTGAGGGATCCGGTTTGATATCAAATAGCGTTGGATAATAAAAAAGATACTTCTGGCGTTAGTGTTTTGAAGGTACCATGTGGTGAATTTTTCCAGACCAATCTCACGTATCACTTGATATTTAAATCCTTGCCTTTTCTCAGAGCGGTTGATCTAAAATGAAATTCGTTGGACTGGTTGGAAGGACCTATCTAGTAATCCAGTAAAATGAATGTATTAAAATTAGATCTTATCTGATGAAAGTTACCTTAAAATACATGGCAATGTAGTGTGAAAGTACATAAAAGCTTATGTGGGAATGCTGGACCGCAGGAGACGTTCATGCTGCATCGATTTTATAAGCTGGCCTGGGATTGCTTATGCCGACAGCTCTTCAATATACACATTCCTCCTCCTTCCTTTGAGGGTCTGTGCAGACGCAAGCACGTCTCCGGCCGTGTAGGTGTTTCGGTAAGCATGTGTACACCCACGGTTCACAGTGAATATCGCGGCTAAAAGCATGTGCAGCTCATAAAGAGAGAGTGGATGAGAGAAGTGGATCACACTTAAGGGTTTGATTTTCCCCCCCCCCGCAAAAAAGAGTTCAGAGTTTTGCAGGGGGGGGGGCAGTCTCCACAGTGGGAGAGAGGGTTAGGGGCTTCGGTCTCTGGGCCTTTGGGTACCTCAGTGGTACTTTGCTGGTTGGGGATTTGAACCAGCAGCCTTTGGATCACAAGTGCCCCTCCGTAAGCATTAGGCCGCCACTCTGTGTGCGCTGCTCGGCCGCGCATCTGTTTGGCTCCAGATGCGCAGTTTCAATATTTATCGAGGTCCGTCTGTGATTTGTCCTCTCCTCAGGCGGCACTTATCGGACTTTGCACACAGCTCATAGGTTGCCAACTCCTATTTAGGTAACTGTTTACCTGGTACAATAAAAAGCAGGCTTAGGATTTTCTGAAGTGACTTTCGAGCGGGGAGAACGCATGGTTATAGGGAAAATGGAAGACAAGAAGATAAGCGAGAGACGGGTGACGGCACAGTGTAGGGAAGGGTGGTGGGAAAGCGCTCCGCTGAGCTCTGGCTCCTTTTCGTGCTGGAAAGCTGATCTGATGGAGGTTGTGGAGAGACTTCATCTTTTCCCGTCAGAGTAGCACTGACAGGAAGATGGAGCTTTCAGGGAGCTGACAGTTCTAAGGAAGCGGGAGGTGAGAGACACACTTTGCGGGCAGAACACGGACTTGGTGCTGGAGTTTTATTTCTCCGTTATAAAAATTGTAGCTGTTGCATAACCACGCATCGTTGTCGCGCAGTAAAGGTCTCAGTGTGTCTTTTTTTTTTTTTTTCCCGTTCCGCAGTGCAGTAATCTTTCTCCTCCTGTGTGTTTGGTTGTTTCTGCTCTTCCTGGGCATTCCCTCGCCTCAGCAGCGTTCCCGTTTATCTTCTCCCGGGCTCGTTGAGGCTGATCCCGAAGCCGTGACGGTCATCCCCGCTGAAGGTTCACGCGGTCGGTGCGGGAGTCTCCGAATGTGTGGGTGCAGGTTCTGCTGCTGTTATTTTGGGGACAAGGTCTTCAGATGTCCTCACAGAGAAAGAAGACGCGGGGACAAACGGGCGTCGAGGGAATGTCCTCGCAGAACAAACTCATCTTTGGTTTTTACAAGTTAATCTGCCGTTTCATTAGTACCCTTTTTGGGTTTGTTGGAGTTGTGGTGCAACTCGACCTACTAAAACTGAAGTGGAAAGTCACAGAAATGCAGTTGTGTGTGTTTGTGTGTGTATTTGTGTTTTAGTGATGTAGATCATTGCCGTTAAATGTCAGCCGAGATTGACACACTAGGCCGATGCCCATATCTTGGTCTTTAACAAATAGACCAATATGTTGTGCATCTAGAAGGCTAAAATTACTTTTTCAGTGCCTCTCTGGTTAGCTTCCTCAGAGTCTTTCTATGGTAGTATGCAAAAAAGAACTTTGTAACATCATTCACAGAGGTTATCTTACCATTAGAGTGAGTTTTCCGTCACAGTTTTGACAAAAGCATCATAGTGCAGAGATAGTCAGGAAGGGTTTCCTGTATGAATATCAGTAAACCTTTTCCTGCCGTCCTGCATTTTGGAGAAAAGTGCATGCTGGCATTGCTTCTTGCAGCAGGTCCGTCTCCCTGCAGCACGTGACCCCCTATATCTGCATTATACCCCTGTAAATCAATCCCGACATCACAAATCGATACGTTGAATTGCCACTTTCATAACTGATTTATTATGATGCATCGATGCATCTTTACACCCCTTGTGTAAGTGTGTGTGTGTGTGTGTGTGTGTGTGTGTGTGTGTGTGTGTGTGTGTGTGTGTGTGTGTGTGTGTGTGATTATGTTTATATTACATTGTGGAGACCAAATGTACCCACAATATTAGAAAAACCTGTTATTTTGACATTGTGAGGACCATTTTCCAGGCCCCCACAAAAATCTGTGAATGTGTGTGTGTAGTCCACATATACCTTACCAAATGTCCCCACAATGTGATGAATACCTGTTTTTTTTTCTCTTTAATGGAGACCAGTTTCCTGGTCCGCGCAAGGGGAAAACTCAATTTTCTAAAAATCTGAGTGCAATCAAAAAACTAAAAATGCCAAAAGTCTCATATTTTGTTTAGTTACTTATGGTTAAGGTTAGGGCTGAGTAGGGGTTAAGGGTGTCATTGTTGTTTCACTCATAAAAATGAATGGACGGTCCCCACAAAGATAGATGTGTCTGTTTGTGTGTGCGCATGTCTGTCTGTCTGTGTGTGTGCGTGTGTGTGCGCGCGTCTGTCTGTGTCAGTATGTGTCTGTGTGTGTGTGCTCCAAAAAGCAGCCTGCTTCTAGTTCCTAATCTCCACTTTTTTTTTTTCCCTTCTTCTTAATTACTCTTCAGAGCTCGTGCTCCGAAGTGGCCAAGCTCAGCTCAGCCAATCGGGCGCTGAGGGCGGAGCTTCAAGAGAAGGAGGACCGAACGAAGGAGCTCCAGGAGAAGTATGAGGCACCTCCCCCTGCCGCACGAGCACGCACGCCGGTCACACCCCGGTCAATCACACAACCACGGCATGAAACACCCCCGCACGCACACTCACGTCGCCATCAACGTCACCCTCCCCCGCTTCGCTCGTGTTTTTGGCCATGCAGCCCGTAGAGTTCAGGGGAAGATCAAGGAGGAAATTATTGATTGGTTTCTGGTCTTTGCTGCAGGAAGTTCGGCCAGGAGGGAGGGCATGTGGCCAGACCCCGCCGAGCTTGTGCAGCTTAGCCCTGCCCCTCTGCAGCTCTGTGCGTCTGCGTCTAGAGCTCTGTTATGTTTTTTTAACGCTGTTTTATTCTGCACCGAGGCATAGCGGGCCGTGCCTAACCGTCGGTCTCACCTCATCACGTCTCGCCGTTCACCGCCAACCATAACACGGCCCACCCACGCCTTCCCTGCGTCTCACCCGTTATTCTCTCCGTCTCCCGAAAGGGACCGGCAACGTGCCGTCATTCGGGGCGAGCGTCTGCTGATGGACTACAGATGTGGTCGCAGCACGGTCTTGTTGCGGTCGAGACACAACTGCAGCACGGTCTCGATGCTGTAGCGGCGCGGTCTCTGCGCAGTCGAGGCAGTCACTCAGGGCCGGTCTTTATAAGTCGCCGTCAGTGCTGATTCTTAGCTGCTGAACAGTATATTTTTAAACAAGTAAAAAAGTATGTCTGTACAAACAAGAAAAAAAAAAAATATATATATATATAAAATAAAAAATACACAGAATGGAGAGCACGCTCCTTTAAAATGAATTTCAAAGCACTCCAGGGTAGCTTCAGCGATATCCCAAGCCCAGACCGTGCTTTATTTATGAACAAGGCACTTTGATCTCCTGTCAGTTGTCTGTCAGTGGCATGCATGTTTAAATCTTCTTTGTTTCCGTGTGACGGCTAACAAGGTTAGCCGCGGAACTCGCTGCCCGCTTTTCGTCGTGAGCGTGTGCGGGATGCCGATTCGGTCCGGGCTCGAAAATAAACACACGCGTGATGCAGGTTCGTTTAGATGTATGTTCGTTTGAAGCAGGTTCGTTTAGAACATAGATTTAAAAAAAACAATTAAAAAATGGCTGCATTGTTACTGCTCTTTTGTGGAATTTGTTGCCATCTGAATTTTTATTTTATTTTTTTTTCGTGTTCATTAACTGAGGAGTTTCATCCTCCTAATAATGATAAAATCCGCCGGGCCCCCAGGCCCCTGTCAACCTTGGTCATGTGACACCCATAGGGCGGATTTCTGTCCATTTTAAATTCTTGCTTCTGTGTACATTGATACTGGGAGACTTGGCAGCGTTAAAATAAAGCAGCAAGGTTTTGATTTATCGGCATAAGCCTGCATTTACACTAAATTTGCACCTCAAATTAAAAAACAGCCATGAAATCAGTCAATTTTCCCCCTTTTAAAAAAAACATGCAAACTGCCCCTGTCATTCAATATTCCCCGATATTTTTCGTTGCAGGATCGCGGGAATGCTAACGACGGCCGCGGCTGCGGATGCAAAGTGCCCCTCGGCGCATGCTAAACACGTGCCGCTCTGTGCGGCAAGATCGAATTTCCTCCTTATGATAATTTCACTCCGGCACTCCGGAATAATCTCTTGAGCTTGGGAAAATCTTCCACCCCTCTGTCTTTTCCACGGCGGGGGGGTTCGGAGACGGCACACCGAGCCTGTCGTCGAGGTTAAATTAAATCCCAGAACGGTCGCAATCGCCATGCGGTAATGCAGCTGACACATGTTGGGTATTACCTCCCACGGTCCCGTTCCAACAGGGCTGTGCAGGGCTTTACGTTTCAGTCTCACCCCCGGTGCCTAATTGGTCGAGTCCATAGTTAATTATGTGTTATATTCTTACGAGTGCTTTTTTCCCCACAAATGGGGGTTGGAGGTAAATCTTACCCCCTCCACCCCCTACCCAAGAAGTTGTGATTTCTTCCTTAGACCAGTGTTTCTCAATCCGGTCCTTGGGGGCCCCTAGACAGTCCACATTTTTGCTCCCTGCCAGACAGTCCACATTTTTGCTCCCTGCCAGACAGTCCACATTTTTGTGGCTGGGACAGAGCAAAAATGTAGACTGTTTGGGGGTCCGCTAGGACCGGGCTGGGAAACTCTACTTTAAGAGTATGAGTACAGAGTTAAATTTTCAGTTATGATCAGAACCCTGATGTTTTTTTAAGGGTTGCCAGTGGCCATAATGTGACCTGTGCCCTCCACCCCCCCCCCAATAGGATTTTATACCTAGAACGAGACGTCAGCATGAAGAAACAGCTGGTGGAGGACCTGAGGACCAGGATGAAGATCCTGCAGGATAGTGAGAGGAGTCGCAAGGAGGCTGTGGAGGACCTGGAGAGGAGAGTATGTCAGGACAGCGCCCTCTTTGGGCTAGCTTTGGGGGTGGCAGACAGCTCCTGTCAGTTCACCAGGCTGAGATTTGGGGAGTGGGTCCGTGTTCGAGAAGATGATTCTGAAAAACACGGGCAGGTAGCTTCCGTAGGTATATGGGCTGTGCAGTAAACATGCTGCTTGTTCATAATTAATGATATTTGCGTTGGAATGCATCACTGAGAGGGTTTATCTTATGGTGACAGGACTGGGCGCGGGGCAGGACAATTAGCAATTAGCACAGCTAATTAACTGCTGGACTCGTTGCGAGACCCTAACCCATCAGCCTGAGTGCCCGGCGTGAAACCGGACGTCTGCGAGCAGCCTGGAGCAGGCGGCATCAGAGGGGGGGGGTCTCATTTAGTGTACGAAGTTGAGCCAGCAACCACTGGACTTCACCCCGCACACATGGTCGAAAGCAGGAATATCTGTGTCCGCGTGGTGCAGAAGCCCCTGTCAGCCACCAGCATTAAACAGAGAATGCAGAGGTGCATTATGGGAGTGGGTTTCATAACCCTGTCAAATGGGCTTATTTTGAAATTCTACGCAACAGTTTTTTTTTTTTTCGTGATTTGTTACAAACAGTCTATATTGAAAGTATCTCTCCCACCCTTCCCTCTCTCCTCCTTCCTTTGCTCGACCTCTTCCCACGGTGTGTACGACAAGGTGAAGACACTCTCGGATGAGGCAGGCAACAGGAAGGCGTTCGTTGACTCCCTGAAGCGGCGGCTCAGCGTGGTCACTAAAGAAAAGAGCGAGTATGAACTATCCAATCAGAAGCTCCGGGCGGACCTGGACAGGAAGGTATGTGTGTAGGCGGCGGGCTCAAATGAGAGATGGGCCCGTCTATGTCCGGCATGATGACAGTGTGGGGCGGGGGTTTAGGAGCGACGGGCGGAGGCCCTGCAGGCGCAGCTGGCGGAGCGCGAGCGTGCCCTGGCCGAGCTGGAGGAGGCGGCAGAGAGCCACATGCGTGGGCTGGCCAAGCAGAGCACCGAGGCCCTGGAGGGGCTGCAGAGGGAGCTGGGCCTGGCCCATGCGCAGCTGGAGCAGCTCTGCACCTTCGTCAAGGTGGGTCCATTAGCTGCATGTAGCATAGCATGGCGTGGCTTAGCATAGCATGGCATGGCTTAGCATGGCGTGGCTTAGCATAGCATGGCGTGGCTTAGCGTAGCTTGGCGTGGCGTAGTGTAGCATATCGTATGTTAGCAAGACTTAGTGTAGCATAGCATGGCGTAGTGTAGGGTAGGGATGGGGCGGAGTGGCGGTGATGAAGGGGTAGTTAACTGAGCAAATGTTATGGGGTGTATCCGAGAACGTTCATCGGCAAAGTGTATGAAGGCTGCCGATGACTTGGCTCACTTCCTGCTTGGTTTTGGGGACAATGATGCTTCTCCTAGTCCGAGGGCCGTCATTTTCCATTTCCTGCCATCGTTCTTTGTCTCTCTTATCTTTTCATTCTGTTTCCCATCTCCGGTTTGTCCCCATACTCACCCTCCAAAGTTCACGCACGGAAATCCCATCGCAGAAACCCCAGCCTTAATAAAAGCCCCAGCTCCACCCCCCCCCATACCACCCTAATTCCGAAAATGCCGGGCCGACTCTTTCTGATCCGACCGTACCAAGTAAATTACAGGGACGGCTGCACCGATTAGCGCCGTTGCCGAGGGATACCGAGACCCCAATGTCTCCCGATGGTCCGGCCCAAGGTCGTCTTTTCTTCAGAGTTACACCGAATGATACGAAGGATTATTGCAGCGATCAATAACGGCAGAATGAAGCAGGGGGGAGTTTGTTTTATTGACTTTCTCACGTGCAGTGGCAGCGTTAACATTTAATTGTCCTTTTGTATGTAGAGCGGACGCTTATTGTACTGCGGCCGGTCCGAGTCCGAGCACTGGGCCCTGCGCCTTCTGGCTCGCATGGGCGCCGTTTTAAAGGCTCCTCTTGGCTTAATTATTTATAATGTTGTGGAGAGAGACGGTGCAGATGTGAGCTATACAAACACAAATAACATTTTTTCCCCCCTTCCCAACAGGCGTCTCCTACGTGTAATTCTGCATCGGTTCAGCAGAGGTTTAAAACTTTGGACGCTTAATTTGCAGAGCAAAACTTCAGGTTTCATCTGGGAGGAGAGGCGGGGGTGGGGGGATAGTGAAGCTAACAGTGCCCCCCCAGGTGAAAAGGAACATTTCGAAACACTATTGAGTTTATAAAAAGCTGCCCTATAGCATAATGACCGTAACTCTCATCAGTATATGGGTGATGTGTGTTGGTTTGTATGTGTATTCTTATATACTGTCTGTATACAATCTGTATACATATTTAGATAATCTTCTGCATGATGACCATAATGTCTTTTGTTATATTGAGCTTTATGTGTTTGCTTATATACTGTACAAATGTTGTCTGAGTCTTTATGAATATTTGATATATTATTTTTGTTTTGCCGTTTACCAGATGCTGGCGAGTGAAATTCAGAAGGACGTCCAGGACGTGAAGTCTAAGCTGCTGGAAGCGAGGCGGAGGAGGAGGCGGCGGAGGAAGGGTCTGAGCGAGAGCAGACCGGCGCTGATCCGAGCGCGCTCCATCGCCGCCAACATCCTCAACGTGTCCGGCGCAGACCTGGACGACATCCTGGACACGGATGAGGTGGGCGTCCGGGCAGCATGACCTCTGTCTGTCTGTCGGAGACACAGGTGACTCTGTAATGTGATATGTAAAGTGCAGGTTTTGGTATGATACAGCCATGGTGGTCAAGGAGACACTTTTACACGAAGCTGACTTGTTAGTTCTGCTTAAACCATCACCCTTAATGACCCTTAGTGATGTCAGTGATCTTCCCGCCTGTAATAAGGGACTCAGATGACCAGCATCCCCTGGTACACAGCAGAAACTGGGGAACAGTGTAGCTATCGGTGCAAAGCATGTTGGGAAGTGTGGTCCTCCGGTGCTTGTTCCATTCCTACCTGGAGAGCAGGAGTGAAATGGCAAGGCAGAGTGGTAATGGCAGTCGGCGGGCCCGAGCTCTTTGTCACGTTTGCGGCCGGTGCTTCGCAGGAGGACACTGACGAAGTCAGAAGGGACATGAAGAGAGAGCAGGACTGGCTGGAGTACGTCACCAAGATCCTGCAGCATCAGGTCAGGCCCCTGCCGTCTTTCCAGTCAGGGGGGGGGTGGGTTACGGCCGGCCTCCTGGCCCTTCCATCGTCTCGCAAGTTAGCGAAATGGATCTTAGCGCAACAGCTGCTGCGTTTTATTAGACGCATGAGGAGTGAAGATGGAGTGAGCTAATGTCGTTCAGTCACTGTGAGCCGCGGCCGTTTTTACTGGATACCTGTTTGTATAAAGCGCACATGAGAATATGCTGCTGTGTTGGAGACCAGCCACAGACGGAGGCTCATCTGGGGTTTGGGGGGGGGGGGGGCTCAGGTTTCTGTTAACAGTGACCTTTCCCACAATGCAGTTCCGTGCAACCATGCACCAAATGGCAAGAGGTCACATATTTCCTGGAGGGGTCAGAGATAGCTATACCTCCGCATTTCCAGCCAGGTGGGAGGTGGTGAACCTCTGGCTGATTATTAGGTGCAGGGGGGGGCAGTTTAGAACAGCCCCCTGCCCCGCACATCTGGGTAGCTGAAGGGGGGGTGTCCACCTGCGTATGGGGGGGGTCTTTGACAGCCGAAGAGCTCCACCTGGCCACGAGGCCGGCTGAAATCTGCAGTAAGAGCAGGGAATACAGCCTCCGTGTTGCCGGTGATTTTGGGGGAGGGGGGTTAGTCCCAGCCCGGGATGTGCCAGAGGCGACGCGCGCCCCCCAGTGACCTTTCCCCTTGCTGCCCCCCGCCTCCAGTCAATCTCTGTTTTCCTGTCGGGCGGACAGGTCCCACGCGGCTGCCCGCCGAGGCTCCCGGCAGCTTGTTAGCTGCAGCCGCCCATCGATCGGCCGGCCTGTCGATGCCAGGGAATGAGGGAGCGTCCTCCGAGGGCCCCGCCGACGGATTCCTATCGACGTCCGGCCGGCGGGAGGCCAGGAGGGCTGCTCGCCGCATGACAGGCCGGGGGCCGGCGCCCATCCCGGAGGGGGCCGGCGGGTTCCCCCACCCCCCCGCCTTAATAAACATGCCGTCTGCGGGGACAAGGGCCACTTCTGTGTGTGATTAAGGCCAGTTTATTGGCAGGTGTGTGTTTCTGGGGGGTTTTTCTACATGGAATCGGGAGTGGGGGAAGCCAGAATTCACTGTCACATTCGCTTCCCCGCCTTTGCGCCGACGTCTTGCAGATGTAGAAGATTAACAGCTCAGGATCGTCCCGGTGATTTATTGCTCTCATTTAGTGATATCAAACGTCCGTGGGGGGGAGAGGAGCAGATCTCTCACCGCGTAGATGGGTATCAGCCCACTGTCTGCTGGTCGAATGCCTCCCCTGGTGGTCTGGGCTACTGTTTTACCCGTCATGTGGCGATGATGCGGTTCTGGTTCAGGAAAGTGGCCCATTCTGTCATGTGATGTTTGCTGTCATGGGTTGACGAGCCTCCTGGGCTCAATGAGGAACAGCATCCTCCTCATCGCCTTCCTGTTCCTCTTCCTTCCCAACTCCTCATCGCACTTGTATCCGTCTGTCTTTATTGAAGCCTCTGCATCCTTCCCTCCTGTCACGGCTAGCCTTCTGCACTCCTGTTCCTGTCCACCCTTCATGGTCTCCGTCAGAGTGGGGGGAGGGGGTTGCACTGTCAATACCGAGCCAATCAGTCGAGCCACGGAGCGGGTGGTTCGTTTACAGACTCCTGCCTGCTCAAGGTGTGTGAGCGGGAAGGCACTGCCGTCTGGGTCCTGTTAGGGGTCCGTTGATACCCCGCCTGTTCCTGATCATTCTTCTCTTGCTCATCCTCCCAGGCTTCTTAAGTAACATCCAACATCCCCTCGTCCCACATCAGTGCTAAAACCTGCATGATAAACTGCCTTAATTGAAGTAGTACTCTTTTAGCCTCCCCACTCCCAAGATGGACCCTTGAACCTTTTGAGTGAATAAGTAGGTGGTCCTTATTGGAAGCATGCTGTGGCATTTTTGGTCAGGCACCCACCTGGACAGCCGTACCGTGTCATCATTGGCCATTAGCCTTCTGACGGGTCCTTCCAGCCTCGGTGTCACGCCTCAGTTGGCTGGGCCTATGACTCGTAGTGCTATTTCCCCAGCAGTGCTGCTTTTATTTCCTGGGATTATTTGCAGGATCCTGATTATCAGCCAGGGGTGTATTTAATCGTCTTCATGAAATCCACGTGGGCGGTTAGATGTAACGTGTGGAATCATCTCCCTCCCCATAGTTCTCAGGCTCTTTTTGGGGCACTCTGCTCACGGCAGCATCCGCACAGTGATTCACTCTCTGCTTTCCCTGCCACTGAAGCTGCTCGATCAGAAATGTGCATCCATAGATCCTCGAGGGAGACCTCTCTCCTCTGATCATACCCCCTTGCGTGCTTTCTCTTGTACCGTGGGCCCGATTCGGAGACGCGGTCACCTGCCCACCGCAGAGGCTACGGAAGATGCCCTTAAACATCCGTACAAGTTTACATCTGGAGGGCTGAGGCCCTCTCGTTTAGATTCTGGTCCATTTCACCCCGGAAGGATCGATGAGTGAAGGATCTTCCGATTGATCTCACCTGCCTCGAAATTGTTTCTCACGTCTTGTATGTTTATCCATGATTTTTAAATCAATAAGTACAGAGATCACAGCCCTACAGCATTCCTCATCTGAGATGTAGCGTATTGAGGTCAGACCTAACAGTGCAGCTTAAAAATAATAATAATATCAACCAAAACCTTTAATCGCCATGTCTAAAGTCCCAGGTGTCCAATTCTTCCCCTATAACTCTCCTGTGGTCCGGAGCTGGGAGTTAAAGGCATCTCCACGCCTGCTTTGTAATTGCGATGAGGCTGAGTAGATTATCCTTCTGCTGTCTCCTCTCTGATTTTGGCCAGCTGGCCCCCGGGGGGGTGGGTAGAGCTGCCGTTTTTGGAAGCTGATACTCGGTTCACCCGTCAGAACTGTTAGCCCTCCAGCAGAAAGGTTAAAACATGCATGTTTCGGTCCACGTGAAATAATGACCTTGTCTAAATGAAAGTACACCGTTGTATGATCTGTGGGAGCCCGTGCCAGTGTCCTGCAGAATGTTCCTGAAGCTCTCTCCAGACCCCTCCGCCGCTTTAAACAGCGTAACTGGAAGTATAGCCTGGTGAGGCCAATCTGCTCAGTTGATGCGAGTTTGCCCAAGCAGGGAGACGGCAGTCTGTGTGATAAAGCACAGTCTATGAAGGCCTCTCTTTGTTTATTTTTGGCGACTGCCTGTAGGAGCGCCTCAGGCGCCATGACAGCGGCGCTGTTAAAGATGTCCTGGGGACACCTTTACTCTAAGCGCGTGGGGGGCCCCCCCCCCCCCCCCCCCCCCCCGACTAAGTATCACCCCTGTACAGGTGTACCGTGATGT
>JAODKF010000093.1:928702-944704 GCA_026779585.1 Mormyrus proboscirostris
ATTCGATTCTCCTAACGTGTCCTATGACGTTTGGGTGTTTGGGTGTGATGAAGGTGAGAAGTGACGGCCATCCGGGGTGGCGGATTGGCCGCTGGACGAGGTGCCCGAGCCGAGATGTCATGGATTTCGCAAAGGTGGTTTCTTAAAAGTAAGATATCATCTTTATAAATGTCCAATCAATCCGATACACGCCAGTGCCTAATACTGCCTTTTAACTGTGGTAGTCTAAGTGTAATTTCAGTAAGTATAATTCTAATATGTCAGTGAATTTCTCTGCTGACAGCTTGTTCCACGTTAAAAACCGTCTAAAAATCTTAAATGCTATCGAATTAGAATTAAAGCTTTTTATCTGGGACCGTGTTGTCCTTCGACACCAATGTGCTTTGAGACTATCTACACGTTCTTTTGTTTTTTTTTTTTTTTCCTCCTTTTTCCTCATTTGATTTCACTGTTTCTCTGTTTTTTCATGTACAATTAACAAGCCTGTGTAAAATTATTCGTTCAGGAATTAACAAGAATAACTCAACTTTTTATCTCATCAGATTTATGCTAATGATGTCTCCCCCCTTTATCTTTTTATAATAAAGGATTAGCTCAAGACTGTCTTTCCTGCAACTCGGGGACCAATTTACCCAGGATCCAGGAGAAGCATGCCCTGGTGGTTAATTATCATTAATTAACATAGTTTGCATCTTTTCTTTCTTGAATACCCCTGGGCTAGCTATTGTCAATATTTGTCCCACATAAAATTGGGCTTTGGACTTGCTGTCCTCAAGCGTGGATCTGCTAATGACATTAATAAATTGGGGCATGGCTTTGAAGGGGCAGCAGATTGGGGGGGGTGCTGGTCATTGTGTGGGGGAGCTGGGGGCCGTTCCCTCGTTTTTAAAAAAAAAAAAGGCCGCGTTTCTCGCCCTCTCGACATCCAACCGGTGTCGACACTATTTATGTGACATATTCAAATGCATGCGCCCCCCTTGGGTTTAATTAACCTGGTCCTTCCCCTCTTCACAGTGCAGATGTTAGGGGCACTGAACGAACACTTCAGATCCGTTGTGATAGCAAATATAATTCCACATGCTCTATAGGAATGGAGAATGAGACCCCCCCCCCTTCCCCTTCCACTTTCCACCACAACTATCTCATTAAAAAGGTCTCCTTTGGGAATCACTTTGATCCGGAGATCCCAACGCGAGGTTCCTGCCTGGTCTTTATTCTTTAAGGCGCCATGATCACGGTGTCGTCGTCCTTTTTTTTCATCCGTCTCCCGGATTCAAGCGCTGCTGCTGGCTTCTTGAGATGTGAGGTCAAGAGTTGAGGCCCTCGGCGATCAATTGGAGCTACGTGCGTCTCTGGGGAATCGGGGAGGATTCAAAAGGAAGCTGGGAGTCGGATGTGGCTGTACGCGCCCGGATGTTTTTGTTTGTTTGACAGCGTGACCGGGAAGAAGCTCTGGGACCGTGAGATCGCCAGCGTTCCTTCATGAACGCCTCTGGCGAAATTCAGCCCTCGTCTGTTTCACAGTTTTTGGATAAGTCGTCTTGTTTCTATCGGAAAGTGCCGGAAACCCACAAAGCCTGGCAGAAGCCCAGGCCTGTGTTGCACTGGCGTTCTGTGGTTTTCCCTCCTCGGTGGTCAGAACGTGGAGGGTCGAGCTGAGATGACCCGCGATTCTCAGTCCGATACTCATTACCGCCGGAGTGCTAACGGCCTCTAGTTCAGAGCCACGTCAAGCTCTCCCCAAGTCCTCAGGACGCCATAATGAGCAGGGAGCATCACGTGCTGCTTCTCCCGTAGCTGCCGTTCTCGCGTAACCCTCATTTAGCTCAGACCCGGCGGCCTGACGACGGCACCTGATGAAACCTGTTTACGTGCTGCAAAGTCTGGATAATTCATGGCGAGATCAGGAGGGGAATTGGGGCGCCGTACCCACACCCCGCTGCAGGGCCCGGCGTCGGGTGGCGCGCTGCAACGGTGACCCCTGGCGCTCATTACCCCGTCTAGGCTCGAGCGTTCAGAGAGCTGGTCTGCAGCTCCCCGAGGGCAACCGTCCTAAGGTGATCCTGCTGAAATATTCATCCGACCAAAGGCCCCAGGGTCTTCAGGGGGCTTTCTTACTGCTGACAGGAGTCAGCAGGGTGGTGCTGGGATTGCAAGGGTGGAGGATGGATGGATGGATGGATAGATGGGGCCTTTGTGTGCTTGAAAATGGCATTTCATCATCTCTCTCTCTCTGCACACTTGCCATCATGCCCTCCAGGTAAAACGGTGTAGTTCTGGAGGAGCTTATGAGGAATGCTTGACTGCGTTGAATACGCAAAATTTTGATTTATGCTGCAGGTTGAGAGTTCAGACTTCAGCTAATCCAGCAGATAAATCCCCAGGCTGTTTTGCACCTGTTGTCTTCAGTTCAATATTAAATAGGTTAGTCACCGTGTTGTTTTTACTTTTACATTCACGGGATCTTGTGCCACAAGATGGCGCTGTGCATCACAATTTGATTTGATTCTTCCCTACGGTAATGGATTTTGGCTTTCCAACTTTACGCAGCCTAAACAAAACTTATATATATATAAGTTATAGTGCCGAAATGAGGATCCAGAATGAATATAATTTAAAATCCTCCGTTCAGTATTAAATCAGATATTAACAAACTGGCATTTATCCTCTAACATAACGACTCAGAACATTAAACAAATCAACAGGAATAAGGGGTTCAGATTCCAATGCGTTTCCTGCTCTTACCGCTAGATGGGGCAATATACAGAGCTTTCATTTGTTCAGGAATTCAATTTGCAAGACTCATGTAGGCCTATTTATTAACATGCAAATTCTATGTTTAAATAACGCGTATTCCCTACATTCCATGTCTGCTATAAAAATATGCAATGCTTTATCAGTAATAAAAACGAATGTTATGTGGCTCTAGTAGAGATTAGGTCTTTAAAGACGCTTCTACTCATTGCTGTAATTCTGACTCCATTATTTTATACCTCCGATTTTTTGTGCATTTAAAAATTGTTTAGATCAGTTCCATGTAGATCGTCTTTTCTACGCTGTCGAAATTTTCTTGCGTAGTATGTGTTTACCAATGTGCATTTTTTCCCAGTAGGGGGCAGCATTTGTTCAGAAATTGCAGAGGCTCCAGTTCGATGAAAGTTATGTTCAGAGTTTTTGAGGCAATTGTAATCATCTAAACTTGAAACTTTAGGCCTATTGTAAAGTAACCGCTGTATTGATAAAAAGCAGTAGGTTTAATATTATCCCTTCACAAGTAAAACAATGCCTAGTAATTGTTTCAGGTTTCAAAGCAATGAAATCAGTGTAGATTTTTATTTTTGAAAATTGCACGCCGAACTTATCTGGTATATTTTCAGATTTTTCTGCCGATTTTGAGAAAAGTGACAACGGATGAGTGCAAAACTAAATACAAAGCCTAACATTTGCGTATTGCACGAATTAAATGAGATTTTACCATGACTAGTGTCTTCGGCAAGAAAATTAGCGAGAAGAATCTAAACGAAGCTTTGGGAAAGTAAAGGCCAGTATGGCTTCAAAAATTGCAGCCAGATTATGCATGTGCTGAGAAAAGGATAGCCAGGAGATAAAAACAGCAACAGAGAATGATAAACAGCGCTTCCAGTGTGAGCTGGAAGTAGAACATGGACAGCGACCTGCCTGGTCGCTGTCCACGGTACTGAAACTCAGTATATTAGGCTATGTAAACCCAGCTTTACGGGTGATATTCGGGGTTGAGATTTTAGTAATAGCCTACTGTATTAAATTAATATACTATCCAATCATTTACCGTCCGTTGTCCAATTTAAGAATGTTGTTTTACTTCCGATTCATTAATTATTATTGCATTTCTCGATTGAAGATTTTATATTTACTACGCTTACGTCTAAATGACGTTGATGCGGCTGATTTATACAAAAGCCGGAGTCCAGATTACCGTCAGCCGCCGTATTACGCATACGTTTGAGGCTCGTACACGATGTCCCCATTTCCCTAGATTCAACGCAGAAATCCTGAAATGCTAAATAAAGACATTCTACTAATATCCCCCGCGTTTAAAGCATACCGGCGCGAATTAAGCGCGCACCGAGCCCAACGGTCGCTGCTTCTCCTTTAAGAGGCTGGACCCGGAGGGGGGGTGGTTAGGTCCACGTCATCGGCGTGCAAAGGCTGCCGGTGACATTCAGTAACCCGGTCACAGAAGCAGGCAGCGCCGTGCATGGAGATCCCCGCAAGCTGAAACGCATCGCCAAGGCTTCACTGCATCCGCGGGGACGACACGAAACACGGCGCACATCCCTGTCTCAGCACCATGTCTGTAGCCGGGCTGAAGAAGCAGTTCCACAAAGCCACTCAGGTATGTGTGCGCTATGGGGCTTATATATGCGTGTGAAACGTGCGGGGAATACAGGCAATCAGTTTCGGATAACATCGTTCGCTGGTTTGTTATTAACTGGAAAATTCGGGCAGCGGCCATTTAAATCGAATATTTTAACGACGACCTTATTAATCGGTTATTTGCAATATCTTTTATAATTATATATGTCGCCGTTCCATGTCTCGGCGAATGATGTAATGCATATTTTAACGTTTTATTCTCCTGGCATGTTAGATCTCTATGTTGTTATTAGTAGTAGTATTATAACGTTGAATTAAACTGCGGAATTATAAATGAGGATGCGTCACGATCGACATAATTGTTGGAATGAAAATATCACAAGAAACGAAGCTTTCTACCCTTCAGATGACATTCAGTAACTGAAAAAGTAATGAAATACTATAACACGGGCAGGCACAGAAAACGTGTAAAATTATGAAGGCACTTCCTATGAACTGATTCCATTCGGTATAAAGAGCTGTTTTTAACGTGAGCAGAAGGGCAAGTTATGTGCTATTTGCGTCTGTCGCAACGGAAAGTCCCACTTCTGCGGTTTGCGGTTGTTGCTTTTTATTCTGCTATGCGGTTTTTTTTTAGATATGCTAACTGCTCTCAAATTGGATAGATCCGATTTGTTGTTATACATCTATGCTGCTGTGTATGTGTTGTGGTAGTTGTTTTTCTCCTTGGAGGAGCAGGCTTATTTGGGACACTGTGTCCATATTATCAAACAGCCTACTATAGTGTGAGGTCATAAAGTAGGCTGATAATCGATATATAAAATATCCAATATGTTTTCGTCATTTTGAATTTGTTAAATGGAAATCGGGACAAATTACAGCAGACATCAATAGGAAGCTATTGTATAGTAGTCTATTTATTTATTGCATGGTGTTAAATAATTAAATAGACACAAATCAGACGTCACACTGCCAAACGTGACGTAGAGCCAGGGCGAATTACAAGTCCCAAGCATACATGTGAACAAGGACACGGCGACTTGAAATTCGAACCGGGCAGTATTCATTTAAGGCAAGTCAGCCTGGTTTTCGCCCTGCGTCCGTCCTGTCCGCCGGAATGCGCTGTCATTTCGCTGCTGAATCCCGGGGATCGGTGATTCTTCTTCGTTTTTTTCCAGGCGAAGTCAGAGAGATGCATGCCCAGAGGGGCGCACGTGCTGTCACGACGGCGGCAGCGGGTTGCACCGTCGCAATTGATACGGAGGGTGATATTTAAAACGGGCCGCCGCCGTTGCGTGCACCGGTGGCGCCTCCGGAGTGCATCGACGCTGGGTGTTGGACATGACGATAACGGCCTGCAAGAGACCCTCCCCCCCCCTACACACACGTTTCTCTCGGCAGTCACCCCAGTCATTTAATCGAAAACCGTATACACCGTGCCTTCCCGAAGACCTGGGTGGAGTTCCGGTCCTTGTTTGTCTGTAGGCCCGCTACTCCTTGGTGACAGAAGGGTTCACGCTGTCCCTGAAGCTGTTAATCCTACACAAATCTCAGCTGTCTAGCAGGACACTGTAATCTGCTAACAGTCTAGGGTTGCATTGAACAGTGGAGACAATGGGTGGGTATGTGTGTGTTGGGGTGAAGCTTAAATTTAAGGACAATTTTTTTTTTTTCTAATGGGTGTTGATTTTGAAGGACTAAATCTTGGCTTGTGTGATCTTTCTGTACAGAAACACCCAGTTGATTTTCCTCTAAAGCTCTATTTTGACTGGTGTAGATGTTTCTTCCTTTGAGGTTCCTTATCTTGATAGTGATCGACCCTCAGAATGGGCATCAGGATGAGATGCTGACTGGAATGCATTCCAGAATACACTGCTGATTTTAAAGTGGAAACAATAAGACTCTCCAGATCTCACTGGTTAGTCATCTGGCTTGACAGCAGCGAGTTTTCCCACTTTGAGCTTATCTGTATTTCTCACCGAAACGTTTATGAATCGTGTGTGTAGCGCATGTTGTGTTACTGGGAAAGAGATATCCTCAGTGTTCTGCCAAGCTGGGCCATAAAATCCGGTCGACCGTATCACAGCAGTATGGTGGACCCTCCCCGGTCCAGACCTGTCGTGATAGAGGAGCAATTTCAGACAGGCGGAAGCTAATAAATCGCTGTTATTGCAAAACGCACCTCGTGGGAAGGGGCACTCTGCAATCCGAAGGTCGGCCGGTAATCGACGCACGACGCAAACTGGGAAGCGACTGTATTGCCTCCCAGTCCAGCCAGAGTATCTGATGGTGACCTTTGGTCTGTGTTTGCGTAGCACCGGTCTCGGTATCTAAGGTGTCCGAGGCTGAGAATTCCTCTCTCTGTTTACTTGTGAGCTGTGTGGATGTCGCACTGATGCCATGGAAACTCTGGAAGCTCTTTGCGCACCGAGTGTCCCTGGATAAAGTATCTCAGCAGGTGAAGCTCTGAGCCTGACGTGGTGCTCATGTTTTTAACATAACAACTCACGTTTACTGCACCATCACTGGAGCAGTTCATATACCACAGTGATAATGGTACAGTCCAAGTCGCCTCCTGCTTGGTAGGTTGGTACGCTCCAAAGAAGCCGTCATCCTTTTTCATTTTTTATTTATGGTTTCAAAACAAAGCAGGTAATGGAATTAGGAAAATGCGTTTTCATCAGATTTTGCAGGGCTGCGAGGATTGTGAGACAGAAACTGCTCCACAATGTACCAATTTAATTGAAGTGAAGCAAATTGTATTGTCATAAAGCTATGGGTGCAAATTTGATAACATAGTGATGCGTTAAATGATTGAAAGGTGACTGACTAATTATAAATGAATTTCGAATGAATATTTATTCTGAATGATTACATGATTAAAGGGAATTAGCAAGAATGTGAAAATACAGACCTATGTCTCTCCCTGATCTGAAGTGCGATCATGTAGCTTTCTTTACAAAGGGTTTCATCTTTCGATCTGTGTGCTGTACACAAATATATTCTCCTATGATAATGCTGTCAGGGACAAGACGTATAATGTCCTTTATCTCTGCTAGGCCAAAGATTACGGCTGAGTGATGCGGTTTTCATCTCAGAGGATTTTCTTTTTCGGCTGTACGTCCTAAGATAAAGTGTTGTTCGTGCAGTGCGGTCCAAGAGGCAGCAAACAGGATTTTGTGGCGTTAAGAATGTGAATCATACGCTGAACCCGTCCCCGGAAATCCCACACGGGTTCTCCCAAGGTGAGCCCGTGACGGTTGGAGATTTTGGTCTCCTGTTCACCTAGCAGGTGCTCATATCAGATTCCATAACCGAATCGGCAGCCTCTGAGTGGAGCTGAGAGGTGCTCTCTCCCCTTGTGGATTTTGCCGTGTAATTCTGCATGGGGGGGGTTCGCTCTCAGGACCAAGACAAAGAGCTTCTCAGCCAGTAGAGAGGCATTTACAGACCTGAAAACTGGACAGTACTTTGCCCAGGTGGCTGAACCAGTGGATGGTTTCTTTGTGAGTTTTGAGGTCCAAGGGTTCGTCAGAGCAGAGCGTACAAACTTGGATATTCTTCTCCATTCCTGCCCCCAGGACGCTGTCTCCCGCTCCACTGTGCTTGTTACTCCTGATGTGTCAGTGTTTGAAGGCGAAATGGAGCGACATCTATTGTCATGACCTGGGAGACACTTTCATAAACCATCGTCAGACACACAGTCTGCCTCAGCGAGCACGGCTCCAGCTGGCCGCTCTCCGAGTTCAGCACATCGCCACAGGTTCAAGTAAAATCTGCTGTATTTGCATATTTCATTTATGGTGTCGTTTTCTGCGGGACTGTTGTGGAAAGGCAGAAGTGCTGCTTTTGACTCTCGGGGAAATTTATAGCAGAACTGTCATGTGTCCAACTCACACATAGCCGCCGATGCCCAACATCAGTTTGCTGCTCCTCACATAATCATGCTCTCAGTGGAAGTTTACAGGTCCTGTCACTTCCTGATTGGTTGGCCGGCTGCTAACTTCTTCCCGATTGGTTGGCAGGCTGCTAATTGCTTCCCGATTGGTTGGCAGGCTGGTAACTTCTTCCTGATTGGTTGTCAGGCTGCTAATTGCTTCCCGATTGGTTGGCAGGCTGCTAATTGCTTCCCGATTGGTTGGCAGGCTGCTAACTTCTTCCTGATTGGTTGTCAGGCTGCTAATTGCTTCCCGATTGGTTGGCAGGCTGCTAACTGCTTCCTGAGTAGTTGACTTCTTGTATATAGCTTCTCTGACTATATCAGAATCTACAGCAAATGAAAGTATTGGATGGATGTGCTTTTATGGTTTGGGGAACCTTTAATTCTACTGATTCATTTTCTCTCTCTGAGCTTTTTTTTCTGCTTTTGCCATCATCTGTCACACTGTCTCCATCGGCCAGCATAAGGAGCGATGAATATGGACGCGCAATATAGATGCACCTCTCAAGAAGCCTCCAACACACATTGTGGTCTGGACTGAACGGTAATGAGGGGGGTGGCCCTGTGCCCGATCCCCACAGTCTTCTGCCCCAATTCTCCCAGGAGCCATGGTTGATTTTTTTTTTTTCCCCAAGACAAAGCTGCAGAAAACCGATTCGCTTCCCACTTGCGGGCGGTCTGTTTTAACGCCCATCGTGAGCCAAAAAGCACCTCCTCAGGGACTCTTTAGTTGCCTGGAAGAGGATTTCCACAAGCCCATAATCTTAATTAGAATTAGCACTCAGTCTTCAAATACTTCCTGCTAAGTGAATATCGGCTCTTTCAGTGGGTATGTAACATAGTAGTATTAAATAGTGACATAGATGTTGTGTAGATACCATATACTAGATCTTTCGGACTTAAGAGCACACAACTAGGTTACTATTCATCTTAGAGGCTCAAAGATTTCTACTTACCAGTATCCCTGTCATTAAATAGGAAATATGTAAAATAAATGTATGGGAAGTATCACCTTTTTAGCAAATTAATTGCATTATGGCTTCCCGCACTCGGGTGATGCAGTCAGGCTTTTAGATTCGCAGCTCGTGGCAGCATTACGGTGCAATTCGATTATTCCGCACTGTTTGGGCGCGTGTGGCAGCCTCAGGGTGGATTCCTGAAAGCTGCGACGCCGCATGCAGGTAACGGTGCTGCAGCCCCGAGGGCACGCCGCATAGGGGCAGGCCGATCGCATTATGGGCTGCCAGACAGGCTCCCGTGTCCCTGCACAGGCCTCTGCGAAGGAGAGCAAGAGTAACGAGTTGATCTATTTGACGCATTTAAGCAAAACCTGAAATGCATGACTGTCGCGTAACAACCTGCGCTGTCCTAGAGATTTTTAGTGTGTAAAATTCACAAATACGATGGACATTTAAGCTTGGGGGAAAAGCCCTAAGGGTTGGGTGTAGGATGATTTGAGAGTTCAGCCCGTGGTTATTGTTTACAGTAAACATCAGCTGAGGGTTGGCTCACCCTGCCATACTGCTGCTGACAGTGGGTGGAAACTTCTAGAAAACCTGTGGTGGAGTGACATGGGCGCTGCTATGGGTGGCTGCCCTTCGCGGACAACTTACTCTATGAAAAAGAGCAAGTTGAGGGAGGCGTAAAGACAATTTCCCCATGGGACTCAATAAAGTATCAATTATTATTATTATTATTATTATTATTATTATCTAATACTATAATAATTATTATTACATGCAGATCTGGTGAAAAGCGTCTGGTGTCCCTGCTGATACTGAAGCCTGCCATGTTCCCCTGGGCATTTGTGGGGGAGCTTGCAGCTTCAAATCCACCAGATTCACGTTTTCCAGACCGGTCACCATGTGTCCAAGCCAAGCTTTTGAGAACGGGGCAAAGATTAAATATAAGCAGGACGTGTGGGCTAATCAGCCGGCTTCCAGACACCCGACTCGCTGTCAGGAACGGCGACGGTAACGGACACCGTAGACCAGACGCCGTGTGTCGGCGTGGCCACACACTCGACCTTGACCAAGTGTATCATCATCACGCCAGCTGGTCATCTGATTACCCGGACTGACCATCCGGGGTGGGGGGTCTCGCCAAGGAGGCCACTGTGATTATCGCATCACAGCAACACTTCAACCAAGTATTTTAAAAACAGGGAGCATTCATCACTGTATCTTTGATTCTGATTAATGGCCGATACCTACTTCACTACCAGTCTTAATAAAGCACCCTATTACTTCGTATTACACTTACCGATAATATCACCAATTTATACAGATTTATTTCTCACTCGAGGAGGAGGGTCACCGGGACTGACCCAGCAACCTTCTGGCCTGTTGAACAAAATGTGGTGTTCTCTCTGTTCGGGGCTGATGTCGCTCCCTTTTCATTGGACGGGAGCTTAGTGAAGATTAAGTTATTCTTAATAACAGGTGCTGCTCGGCCAATAGCACGCTCTCGGGGCAGGAGGAAGATGCCCATATATGGCATAGACCAAGACAGAAACAAAAGATATGCGGGTCACACAGACAGTACCCTCTGGGCTTTTTACTCTGCATTTTTATTACCATGGCACTATCGGGAATTCCCATAAATTCTTCAGGTCAGCCCAGGGTTCCTCGAAGGCTGTTTGTCACATGAACCAAGTCTACCCGGATACAATGTTTTAATTTTAAACCTTGAGCAGTGTGTTAAAGGGTTGTTGACACTGTGTATAAATAAACATCCCCCCCTCCTCCCCCCCACCATCATGGAGATCGTTCTGCGGAGCCGCATTATGATTCTGCTCTCCTCTGATGGCACGCTCCCCAACGAGCTCAGAATCGACGGCCTTTTAATTGGACGGCAGGTCTGGCCGCGGAGAGTTTCTGACATTTACGAGCATCCCCCTGTTGTCGTCGCGTTGCTGGACGCCTCTCTGCTCCTAGTGGTCGGTGCGTGAACTGTGCTTCTTGAGTCCAGCGCTCTTGGACCAGAGGAGAGGCTGAAAGAAACACCGTCTGGCTCCCGTTCGGATGCTGACGTATGGGGTGAGAGTGTAACGTCTACATGAGGAGGCAACGGATTTCTGCCGGATTGCAGTTTGGGTTTGCTGTTTACAGGTGCTCCTTGACTCAGGATGGGGCTCATGTTCCCATGAAAATAAGTGGAAAATATCAGTGGAAATATGACTATAATAAATAGTAAATAAATACTGGTCATTGATTAAGTAAATAAACAATTACTACAACTTACTAAATACCAGTAACAAAAGCAAATGAAGGAATAGAAGTTGATCTAGGTAAACAGGAAAAAAAAAAACTGTGTGCAGTGCTTTGTTACACATAGCCTGAGATGTTTATGCTTGTGATGGCTACAGAGACTGGACGCGTGGCTGGCTGGGTGGGTGCGCCCAGCGACCAGTGTCAGCAGGAAGTACCGGATGGTATATGGAAGAGATCACAATTCAAAGTCTGATGACTACTCAATGTGCATCGGTGTCGCACCATTGTAAAGCGAGGAGCTTCTCTATACTGATTTTATTTAATACAAGTTGATCAAACTGTGGTAAACGGTATTAAAACTTTGTTAGGGGTTACCGTTGGTGCGGTGTGTGGTTCAGTGGGGGTAGCATGCTGTGCCTGTGATCGGATGGTCGCTGGTTCAAATCCCAGTATTAGCAGAGTGATTTTAGCTGAGCGAGACCCTTAACCCCCCTACTTGGTTCAAGGCCTGTCCGACTGCGCTTTCTTAAATTGACATTACTTTGAATCGCGGCATCTCCTTAATAAATAAAATGTAATGTAAACGTAAACCAGTTGAGGGTGGTTAGAAAACAGTCAAGCTTCAAACAAACAGCAGATGTGTTATTTGCCCCCCCAGGAGCACAGAAAGACTGACTTCAGATTCCCCTAAATGCAATGGAGTCTTTGGCTGTCCGGACCCCCACCCACACACCCCCGACAAATGAGGGCTAGCGGCTGTTAAGAAAAGACATTAATGATACTGTAGAGGGAGAATCGTTTGCCAGGGGCTTTGGCGGAAAATCAAGTCCCCTGTCAAGGACTGCAATTCACTGGAAAATGCCCAGCATCCGGGGGAAAGTGAAGACGGGAATGGGAGGGAGCTGTCCGTCACGTTCCCGTCACAGCAGGCACTGTGAGGCGGTTGCCGTGACACCCGTGTAGATGGTGTGGGTACTGTGTACGGCTCTCCTTCGCAAACGGGCTGGTTGGTATGAGCTGCAGAGTTCTTCCACGCTATAGTGATTCAGCCAGTTCTCTGTCCGAGCTCCACCGCACTGGGTGGTAACTAGGAGCCAGTCAGGGGTGGGGGGGGGAGGATTTCCGCGGTGTGTAGAGCGAGCCTTCACTGGCTCCCCCAGGTGACTTCGTTTTATATGCAGATAAGCGTCACCTCCCCCCCCCAGGGAAGGACATGAGAAAGGTCAGGCATTCAGGCAGGACGGCTCACGGGTCCTCGGTCCTCGCTGAGCGACATGCTGCTCTCCTGGATGAGTGTCACTCGCCCGTGTGAACATGCCCTGTCGAACACATAGTATCCCTGCCAGGAATACCAATGGCATGGTACGGCGTAGGCAATCTGCTGCTTCTGCCTGCCGCACTTTGTAGTCAGAGCAGGTCTGAGATCAGCTTCACACCGAACAGAGTAAGATTTCAGTCTCGCTACAATGAAGTGACCCAGATAGAGGGACGTTACATTTACATGGCGGGTAAACAGGGTTCTGTATTTAAAGTATATGTGGTTCTAAGTATGCTAGTTGGTAAACAGAAAGGAGAGATTTTCTCTGTACGAGGACGGAACGTCCCTGTGTTATTCTACTGTAAATTATTAATAACGAAACGGTGACCCATCCCTGTCACTCCCCTGCCGTTAACATGAAGCCACTTGCATGACATAAATCCTGGAGGTTAAAGGTCACCTCTCATTCACCTGCCGTGCCCGCGCCCCCGCCCCCCCCCCCCCCGCTGCTTGGTGTCAGTGAGTCATGGAGCAGTTGAGGCGCATCTCCCTGCCGGCATCGGAGGCTGATCCCGAGGCTATTTTTAGTGCGGCAGAAGACTTCGCATGAACAGCTCCGGCCGGAGGGTAATTCCTCTCCGACATCGAGCATCTGGGCATATGCAGCCCAACCAACATGGCTGCCCATGTACGTCTGACTCGCTGTGAGGTTCCCAAGCAGACCGGTTACAGTTACATCCCCTCCCCCTTGACACTGGCCTGCCTCCTCCATGTCTCCCGTCCAATCAAATCCCTTTTTTACATTCCAGCAGCAAGCAGGAATCCCACATAGGCCGGACCGCCACCGCTGCCTTACGTAAGAGCTCAGGGATCAGGGGCAGCGTGTGCACATGTTACGCACCACTGACGACGATGCGCTCTCTCTCCTCCCGTTTAATCTTTATCCTGTTTTTTTTTTTTTTTTTGCTGATACCTTACGAGTCATCAGAACTTCACTGATTCCAAAGGTATCTTCAGGCTGTTTACCATGACATTGTTTGTTTACAATGTATAGCAAAAGAAAGGGTTGAGTTTTGGTTTGTGATGACTGGTTTCCTCTTGCCAGATATGGGATGCTCTTAAATGACATGTACAGTGTATGGATTGCATATTTCTGGTGCTTGCTGTAAATCCATACCGCCCTTCATTATCTGACATTCAAGAGTCACATTTCCCCCTCAATCCAGACTGATTAATTTTTTTCAGTTTTAATATTTACCCCAAGATGTGCCAACCGAAAAGAAATCGGCCAGTTGAAAAGGGCCGTGAGAGAAGCGGCTTTCAGTAAGTCTTGTCGCATGACTGATGACTCACTTCTTCTGCACACTGAATTTCTGGGTCCTACAGAATCACTTAAAGCAAAAATGCTTGTGAATATTGTGTTTCTCTACCATTCAGTAAAACGTCGTATGATGTTTTAGTACTAAGAAACAGGTATTAGCTCTCAGGAAGTATAAAACTCTCCGTCCCATGTTAGTCAACAATATAGAAGTATATTGTATTCTTTTCTTTTAAAATCTGTAACATTTACGTGTCATTTGTTACCCACAGAGTATAGCTATTTCCAGACTTCATTGTCTGTGCTTTTTACTTTTTATAAACCTCCGATTGGTTCCAGAGGAGAGGTGTAACAAAGATTAGAGTGGGCAAAGTCACACTATGCGCCGTGACGGCGCCAGGCGGTGAAAATGGCAGAAAAAACCTTCGGGGAATGGTGGGTTTTTACGCGGGATGCTGGCCGCCGCGGTCACACTCAGCCGTGCTGGAAGAGCGCCGCCCCAGGGGCTTATGCAAGCACTTCCTGCCGCATTTTTTGGAAAAGCAGGGTGCCCCTGCTGTGAGCCCCATCTGACGCTGCTGAGTGCAGGAGATGGGGGAGGGAGGTGGACTGGCTTGCAGTAGGGATTTTGAGGCCGCGATACTCGCCTCCCCATCACTGTGAGCCCCCACCTCCCAGATCATTACACAGTAATCATACCTCTAGTGCGCCCCCTAGCTAACTGGCAGGGTTGGTTGTGATATTTACGCCTAGGCTGCACGCTTCTGGATCAGGACTGGAGGATTGCGGGGAGGTGTTGTATGGGTAATGGGCCAGGACCAGATGAAGGCAGTGCGGGCCAGGCAGCTGCGTGACTCACCCTGCTCTCCTGCTTATGTGGCACTCCTATATGGGCGCAGGCGTTTACTGCTTCCAGAACATTCTTGTCTCCCCTCCCGTCGCCGTTCAGAGTACAAGGCTAAGACGCGTTCCCCTCTTCAGCTGGGTTGTCTTCTTCTGGAATGGATTGGCAGGATTGAGAGGTTTTCTGCACTGGGAAGTGAATGTGATTCTGACGCGTCGCCTTTCCCGAAGTTACGGGGCTGCGTTTCTGACAGGTAATGAGGCTCAGCTTCAGGGAACACTGTCCAGACTCATTACACGGACACACTAAATCATTAAATAGCTCGAATGGCCCTCACTTCACTGTAAAGGTTTCCAAAACTGCAGTGCAATTCAGTCTGTGAAGAAACGACTTTGTACTGTGCGACCCAAAGATGCTGCTTTTCTAAAGCACACGTGAATTTATCATGTATTCTTACTCAGCCACATCCTGGGAGAGAATATAATAATATAAAGCCACCAGTGAAGGAATTTAAATTCTAAAAGATTCTGCCACTAGCAAAGACATCAGCTTTGACTTGGGCTTAATTCCCCTATTCTTCATATTAACTTAATGGTTTATTGCTTCTGTCGATCTAACGCTTGTCCTATTGACGGACTCTGAACAGTTGTGTGCCGGCCACTAAAACATGTTGTTGTTGTATGTGTAATGGAGCATATCCATTTTGATTGGCCACTTAGAGAATGAAGGCGGAGACACGTAGAAGCAGAGGACAATGACTGGATTGAAGTCTTCTGCTTTTAAATCAAGGCTACCTCATTATCCAGGAGCTGCTGGTTGGTTCCTTAACTTGGAGACTGGAACCCATTGCCTTAATTCATAAAGCACTGCTTTGGAACATCACTTTGAGGGCTTCAGAGGTGTAATGTGCAAAGTATTTCTGTTGTTTAGGAGCAAAGCATCACACGAACAAATGGATGTTGAGCTAAATGATGCAAAACTGTCAGTAATGAAATCCGGTTTATTAGCACTGGATGTGAATCTGCCCTGTTTCACGTAAACCCTGGATTAACAAAGACACGCGTGGGCCCCCCG
>JAODKF010000093.1:954083-975880 GCA_026779585.1 Mormyrus proboscirostris
ATTTATAGCAGAGTCTTAAGCACTTATGTAAGTCGCTCTGGCTAAGGGCGTCTGCCAAATGCTGTAAATGTAAATGTGTGACTGCTCTCAACGTGTTACATTCCTCCTCACTGGAACTGTCTGTGTCTGTCCGGTACACATGATGTTTGCTTTGATGATGTCTTGTTCCCTGTTTTTGTTTGTTTCCACTATTTTTCTTTCACTGGTTGCTGTTTTTCTCATCAGGTCCACAAACCTCTGGTTCTTCCACCAGGTAAGGACATGGCAGACGTAGGTTACGATGTAACACTCGCTTTCTTCCCTTCCCCTGACAACATGGATCATGTCTAGTAACTATACGGCTTCCCAGGACCCCCTCTGGGTATGAGGTTTCTCACCAGGACATAGTCACCTGGTTCAAGGATAGAACTCCATGTGCGCCGATTGTAGTTTTTCTGTCCTTTTCTTGCACTCTTCTTCATATTCTGCATCGCGATAGTATAGGCTTCCTGCATCACCTCTCTCCTTCTCTCTGCATAGCCAGTGTGTGACTGGTACCTTTCTTCTCCTTGCTTTCCAAACAACAGATCGACCGGCAAGGTTGGTTCATGACCAAAGAGGAGGAAGAATGGAGAAAATCCCATTGCTTCATGCACAGTTGAGTTGTAGGCATGGGACACTTTGTTTAGGTATTTTTGCCATCTTGACTTTTGCGACTCTTCAAGTGTGCATAACATACCCAGTAGTGTCCTGTTGAAGCGTTCGGCAGGGTTAGCTTGAGGAGGTGTGGGAATTAGAATTAGAACTAGAATTTCGTGATCAGTAGTCATTGTTAACACACCACAGTACAGAGTGCGCAACAACGAAATGTGTCCTCTGCATTTAACCCATATGTGACTTTCGTGACATAGCAGGGGGCAGCTAATTCAGCGCCCAGGGAGCAGTGCTTGAGGATGGTACCTTGCTTAGGGTACCTCAGTGGTGACTTGCTGGTGGGGGATTTGAACCTGCAATCTTTTGAATACAAGTGCACTTCCCTAACTATCAAGCCACCACCCATGAATGACTGACCCAATTATCTTGGAGTGTGTGAAAGAGTGTGTTTTCAAACTCTTTCCCTTGATCATGGTAATGGGAAACCAAAATACATAATAAAGTTATCTAAAAGCTTTCTTGCCGAGGTCATCCCAAATTTACCTTTTGTTGCGTATGCCTGGGCATACTTGGTAAAATGGTCTACAACTTCGAGTATGTATTCCTCACCTGCCTCACACTTGTTCAGGTTTAGGTAGTCAATCGATATCATCTTAAATACTGCAAAGGTCTCAATGCTCTGGGCAGGTATTCTGGTTATTCGGTTGGACTTCTTCCTTTTAACACAGCGACACACTTGAGTAATGTAGATGGCTCTGAGATGTTACATGCCTATAGTAGTGCATCTATATTACAGGTGACAGCAGATATTCTCCTGCTCTCTCTTGCTCTAGAGCTTCCCCAATGCATTCAATAACATCCTGTTGCCACCCTTCAGTGCACTCTTCCATGATTTCCTCAATGGGCTTTGCTCTTCGGAAAAAGAAATTTGCATCTCGATTTGCTGTTCCAAGCCTGTACTTGAGAGTGAACCTATAATCCGGTTTACAAGTTCATTTAATATCTCTTGGTGGATTATTGTCCACTGGACATGGTGGGAGGGCAGTGGCTGTGCAAATTTATTCTTCCTCCCCCTTTTCCTTTCACTCTGCTTTTGTTCAGACTTGGGTTTTTCCATGAGAAAACCCATCAACTTTCTCACTTCTCTCACGGCGGACGGTATCTCATTCTTCAGTGCTTGCACTGCTTCCACTTCTTTGGGATTCATTCTGTATCCCTCAGCCGAAACGACTCGACCCACATAACAGACCTCTAGTTTGCAGAAGTCACTTTTCTCTGGCCTTAGCCTGATGCCACATTCTCTTTGTCGCTGCAATACTTTCCTCACACTAAAGCTAAAGACGAGCATGTCATCCAAATACAGGACACAAACTTCATCTCGGAGATCCCCCAGGCATCCCTCCATGAAACGCTGAAAAGCTGGCGGTGTGTTAATGAGACCAAATGGAATCCTTATCGATTCATAGAGTCCCAGTGGTGTTATAAATGCGGTAAAGGGTCTGCTTTTCTTGCACGTGAAACCCTGGGGATAAGCCTTCCCTTGACCCAACACTGTGAACCAAGAATTGTCTCTCAAAATTTCCAGGATTTCCTGTATCCTCGGGACTGGAAGCCGGTCAGGCAATGTCTTCCCATTCAATAGTCTATAATCTACACACAAGCGAAGACCTCCATCTTTCTTCCTGACGCATACCACAGTTGAGGAATATGAAGAACAGGACTTGGTATATCCAGCCTCAGTTGAGCACTTCTGTATATGTGTTTTCACTTCTTGATAAAGATGCCTGGGGATTGCATTGTATGTTTTTTGCACGGACACATTGTCCCTGTTGGTCGTTCATCAGGTGACTCAGGTCCACTGGTGGATCCCAGGGCTCAGCTTGTATCATCCCACTGGACAGCTGTCTATGTGCGTAAACACTGCTGTCTGATGACCGGGGCACCTGATTCTCCACGTATTTTGATGGCAGTGGGTAGATGGCATCAACCCTGTGTAACCAGCCCAGTACAGTGTGGCCACAAAGCATGATGTCCCCATCAATCATATTTTCAACAGTTACCTCGACTTTACCTTTACCTTCTGGAGGAAGCTGAATTAACTGCTCTCTGATGGCTAAGCCTGTTAGCCATAGCGCCTACTGATTTGACTCCAGCACTACCTGCGATGTGCTCAACACCCCCATATTCAACCACCCACACTGCACTGTCATCATTTTGTTCTTCAATATAGTCACTGGTCTTCTGCCTACTCTGGCCATATGTGGTTGGCTTTCAGGCTTCCGTCTCTTTAAGACAGATAAGACAGCTCTTGCGGTCTTGCATCCCACTTCCAGTGCAGAGCACAATCTCTTTATCATGTGACCCAGAGGGGTAAAGTCTTCAGATGTACCATTTTGTGGTGCTAGTTCTTCAATCACGGTAAATCCAACGATGGGCCGTTCAATTTCACCACTGGCAACCATAATGGGGACCAGGACTGGTCTGTCGCTAATTCCAGCCACACAGTATTTTTAAACAGGGTGAATTCAGTTTCCATCCACCCTTCATACGGAATGTCTGTTCCATTTGCAGCTGAGATCTCCAATACCCCTTCCTCAAACAGCTCCTTTACTGGTCTCACCTTAGCATCAAGCAGGTATTTCTTCTTCCAGTTCATTCCCACTATTGATACTTGAGAGCCAGTGTCCCACAGTATTGTAGTGTCAACACCCCCCAGGGAGGCAGGAACTAGGCACCTCTTTCCTACCAGCTTGGCTGTTTGTCGCTGTTTACCAGGGCGAGGCGCTCCAAGGCTGAACAGGTCTGCTTAGCCCATCTTTTCTTCCAGATGAGGCAGGATTTCAATCTTACCTGTACAGGCTGAAATATTTTTCATTCAACAACCTGATGCCCAGTGTTCTGTGCTGCCACACTTTAAACAGTGATCACACCTCCCTTCCGGGTTGGACAGTCTGCACTTCTCACACTGTTTGCCATTTGTCCTCTTGGGCGGTGATTGATGTTTTCTGTCTGACTGTTCACTCAATCTCCTAGGTGGAAACTTAAAAGTTTGGTGAAGAATGGCAATTTCAGTGGTGAGGTTCTGGATAGCTTCACATATAGCCTTGTTGCCTTGGTCGACCTTTTCCATCAGTGAATCTTGTTTAGTTGCCTTACAGTATTTGTTCTTACTATTCGGGTTGTGCACGCAGTTTTCCCTTCAGATATCCTCATTTTCTTCCCTTACTGCTGCACAACTTTAATCATCTTTGCCTTTGACATAGCTGACACCTTACTCATTCTTTCCATCTCTAGGCTGTATGCAGCTGTCATTTTTTCCAGAAGGGCTTCACCTGTAAACTTGGGATTTTGTAAGTTTGGCCTTATGTCTGCGCGGATGGTGTCATCATGGAGGCCGGTGAGAAATGTTTGGAGAAACTGATTCTGGATGAGCTCTGGACTGTACTTCAAACCTGACTGAGCTCTTTCCAAAGCAAAGATGATTTGTTGCCTCAGGTCCATAGCCCGCACCAAAAACTGAATGGACGTTTCTTTTGACACTTGTACTGCCCGTGTGAGGGAGTGGTACAACTCTGTGGCATCTTTCTCATTGTAATGAGTCCGTAACACTTGCCTGAGAGCTTGTAGTGTGAAATCAACTCTACTTTCTACATAACTCTTAAGTTTTGTGCCTGGAGCTATTAGTTCTAATACCAGAGACATTCCTTCATCTTCCAGAGAAGTAATATCCTCTCCCTCTAAATATTGGAGAATACGCCACCTCAACTTACGAGGTAAGTCTTTCTCGCTTTTATCCACAGTTAGATGGAGTACTGCGCAGATATCACTCAGATTTGGTGCTCTTCAATAACTTTCTCCCAGTCAAGCGACATTTGTTGTATTTTGGACAACTTTTACCTTCACTGCTTCGCTCGTAGCATTAATTGTAGTTCTGCCGACGTCGGTGTGCGTGGTTAGCAGCTAGCGGTTGCTGGTCACTTGTGACTCGTCTTGCTTCACGGTGAAACAAACTTCAAATGTGCGGAAACACCAAGTTTATGTTGCCCTCTCAAAGACACACAATTCTGTCCTCCTTTCGGCAACTTTATTATTCCGCGTTCAGCGCTGGAGTTCTCACGAAGCATAGAACTTTTTTTAACAATTCCCTCTTTGCAGCTGCATAAATTAGAATACTTTATAATACACTTCCAAAATAAAAAAAACATTGAAAATAGTTTCCCTGCTGGACTTAATTTTTTTAAATATAAGGGTATAAATTATTGGGTTTCACCTGAAAATATCTATGTTCATGCAAAATGCAACCGTTCATGCAAAATGGAACTGTATCGAATATTTAGGATAATAATAATAATAATAATACAAATAAGCATTCTTTTTAATATCTGTTCTTACCAGGTGGCACTTTTTATTCTGGGCAGTGTTGACAGGCACGATTTGGCATGATGAAGTCTGACACGCCCTCTAAGCCCTGACTGACTAACTCAATCCCTCTGAGGGAGTCAATGAGAGGCCAGATTCGCTCAGAGAAGCTGGCACTGTGCCGGACGGCCGTGCTCCAGATTGCCTCCATGGGCCCCTGATTTGTATTCATTTTGGCAAAAAGCTGAAGAAGGCATTCCCTTGTAACAATCGGGTTACTTTATGTAGTAGTTTTATTACAGTTATTAGTTTGTTATTCTTATTTAATGTGATTTTTTTCAGTAACAATATAATGTTTAAATTTAACAACGAGACATATATCTATGCAATAACTTCAATAGTAGCTACTAAAAACCTCATAAATAATAGTCACTCTTCTGGGAAGGCTTTCCGGAAGATTTTGGAGTGTGTCTGTGGGAATTAATCCAGAAGAGCGTTTGTGAGGTCACTGATGTTGGACATGAAGGCCTGGCTCGCAATCTCCATTCTAGTTCATCCCAAAGGTGTTTGATGGGGATGAGGTCAGGGCTCTGTGTTAGTAAGTCAAGTTCTTCCACACCATACTTACCCAACCATGTCTTTATGGACCTTGCACAATAAAACAGAAAAATGACCTTCTGGGACCAGAAATGTGATTCGTCACTCCACAGACCACATACCCACTGCTCCAGAGTCCAGTGGCAACATTCTTTACACCACTCCATCCGACATTGCCATTGCTCTTGGTGATGTGAGGCTTGCATGCAGCTGCTCGGCCATGGAAGCCCATTCTGTGAAGTTCCGGGCACATAGTTTCTGTGCTAGTGCTAGTTCCACAAGAAGTTTGGAACTCTGCAGTTATTGATTCAACAGAGAATTTTCAGGAAAGCTACTTCATTTCATTATTTATCATACTCATTTGGGATGGTAATCTGAAATTATTACCATGCACAGTATTAAGAACTTGTTGACCATAATGCCTACTTGCCACCATAGAATTGGATGAAACTTTGTTTGGACAAAGGTCTAGAAGAATAAGACCAAGTTGCACCGAGAGACATATTATACTATTATACACTATTATAATAATTATTATTAGTTATTATTATCGTAAAACCCATAATATTTATTCATTTCAATTGAGTTTCTGGCTTTGCAGTTACATTTTTGTTAGGCAAGAACACAAATAACCAAAATATTAAATTAAACTAAACTAGAATTAATTACTAATATAGCCAATAGCCAATATCGTAAATTTTCACAGGGCCCACAATTTATAGCAGTGCCTCTGATGTAACACACCTCGGCTGCTAGACAAACAGCTCCTTTTCTCCTTTGCTAAATCACCTGACAGAGAATTATTCATTTTACACTAAACCTGAAGGCGTGTATTCCTGAAAAGACGGCAAACAAGATGATGTGACATGGAAATGTGAGGAGGAAGTTGCTATTTTATTTGAGGACAGGAAGACGGGGATATGTACTGTAACAACAGCAAGGAAATGAAAGAGCTTTGGGTTTGGAATCAACTTCACAAAAACACACACAGAAAAACAAAACAGGTCACAAAACAGGGGATACACTGGGGATGAGGAGTCAGACTTTCAGCACAGATTTGGGTCAGAGAAAACCAAAGTCATTCTTATTTAATGAGTGGCAATATAGCCCAGGTAAGAGTCTGAGCAGACTGCCCCAGGGCACACCTGACCCAACTCTATCGCACAGCACATAGAAACCTGCTCCCTTTGGTTTTATGCATTTTCTCCATAACAGAATTATCTGCTTCACACATTTCAAGAATAGAAAAAAAATGGATCTATTGCGACATGCATCTCAGTTAATTGCTTAATAATCACTAATTCTCAGTTAATCGGGCATGCCACAACACCTGTGTGAAGTTGGCCTCCCATATGTTTCAGATTTTAACCAAGCCGGTCTCAGTTGTTCGTGCTGGTTTGTGCCATTAACATTTGTGCTGCTTTACTGTCTGAGAATTAAATGTGAACGTCGCAACTCAGAATCGTGCTCAGTAAATTCAGATTCTCAGCTGCTATCGCGCTTTTGCATGTTCACGCCTAGTGTATCATTTTTGTGTATTTCTTATTGCTCTCATTTTATTGTGGCTAATATTTTTATTGTTATCGCTTTGTATTCATTTTATGCTACTGCTGGGGTTTTCAAATGAGTCGAGTTCCTTGGGGGCGTTCACCAGGTTCAGAGCCAGAAAAAAATGTAATGAGAGGGTGTCGAATTTTCACAGGGGGCAATAAAATTTGTGAAATTCGGGGTCGATGGGAGCCAGAAGTGAAATTGCCTAGTTTTATGACCAACAGAAGCAATACTGCATAGTTTATATTTTTTGGAGCATGTTCCATTTTGTGGAGGCCCACATGTATGAATGATTAAAATCAAAGGAAATGAGCACAGCTTCACAGCTTCAGTACATGTACATATTATGACTGTTTATAGCCCATAACTACTCGTAGCTGCTTTAAGTAAAATGTGCAAAGTGAGTTTATTTTTGAGTGCATCCTGTGTATCTGTCTTCGTACTAATTACTGTAATTCCACTGTGTCTCCTCACTTTTTTTAACATACAAATTTTTTTGGTCTTTAATGATGGTCTTCCAGAGTTGATAACTATCATGTCTTACAAAAATGACAGTGGTTTTAATTAATAACAATTACAGCAAGAATCGTGCACTTTTTTTTCCCCCTTTTTCAATGTGTTAAAGAGTGTTAAATATGTGTGAACATATCAACTGGGACCTCTCTGTTTTTGACTGTCTGCATTCTGGCACCTATTTGCATGGATACAGCAGCTCACTGGTTAAAAAAAAAACGCAAACAATAAAATAAAATAATAACAATAAACCAATAACATAAAAAAATAATGTATGTATTTCACTTTACAGACCAATTTACAGACCAATCACACGATTTCACGTCCTGTTAATTTAGACTTATTCTTAAAAATACAAAGCATGTTTTCCAAGCCCTGTTTTGTATGCATTCTGGGACCAGCGTCCTCCTCGTTACCCCTCCACCACCATATGCCCTGACTTACAAATGAAGCACTAGTGCTTACTGATGAATACACTAGCAAAGGTAATGGTAATGCCTGACATTGCATTGGTCACCACTTTTACGCAACCGATTTGTGATTGGATATATGTTGAGTCAGGTTGTGTGGAAGGAGAGACAAGCCCTTCATCACAGAATATTCGGATGTACCACTCACTTGTGAATTGAGGTGGGGGAAGTGCTGTTGTATTTGAAAGATTGCATGTTTGAATCCCCGACCAGCAAGCTACCGCCCCAAAGCACTGCTCCCTGGGTGCTGAATTAGCTGCCCCCTGCTATGTCACATTGACACATATGGGTTAAACGCAGAGGACAAATCTTACTGTTGTGTGCTGTGGTGTGTCAACAATGACCACTGATCACTGAATTCTAAATTCATTTGGAGGATGGATGAACAGAAGGACACAAACACATAAAACTATGACAGGAGATTGGTTAAGGTTTCCTGTGTATATTAATGGGTTGAAAAAGGAATAAAGGTCATAATGAAAACAAACGCAAGGTATACAAATCTATATCTACAAAGGTAGTGCTCCTGAAGCTACTGTACTAGGTTAACTTTTACCCAGTTAAAACCCTAATAAAGTGACCAGTCCACCCTGTGGCAAGCATTCCTAGCAATGTGACTACTGATCTCAGGTAAGCTTGGCTTGCTCAACCTCTGATCCTGATGTTTTATGCTTGATTTGGTGTTTCGTATAATATTTGAAATGTTGTGTATTGAGGAAGGTGAAATAAAATGCAGCAGAAGCAGACTAAATTTGAAATACATGCAAAATACATGAAATAAGGACAGCGGAAAAAAGTAGAAAAGAAAAGCGCTCGACGCCGGGGGCTTTTTATTTATTTATTTAGGGAAAATCTGCCCATAAATGTCAGAAGAATTATTTGCCAATACTTCAGAATGAATTCCTCCGTACCAGTGAGGCATTACCAGCATCTTCTCTCACTGAAGAATTTTAGAGCACTGGAAGTGGCTTTTGGAAATGCGCTGTTCCCTATTGGTTGATAGATATGTAGGCTCTATCTATAGGTATGTCAGGTTAATGCCCATGGTGTCACTCTTATACCTGCTGGGTTTGCTGTGTAGGACCTACAAGTTAATCAATTGGCTTTAGTCCTAGTGTTAGTCTTCCTTTGGTCCAATTCCAAAATCCAGATGCCTGGATGACACTGAGGTAGGGACTTGTAATATACATATTTTATTTGCAAACCAGGTTTACAGTGCTTACTTAACAAATGGCATCATCCTGCTTGGAGTTAGGGGTGCAGCCCCCCCGTGATTTGGAAAAACCTTGTGAAATCTTTTTTAGTCCTCATGGAGAGTGAAAAGGTACAAGAAAGGAGCGATACAAAGATCAGTGCGAGATGGCACACGAGAGGCCGCCTGAAACCCGCTGCTGTCCTGTAGACCGGCATTTTTCTGCATTTATGAGTTACTAAACTTTTTGTGTCACCTGGGGTTTTCACGTAACTGGCAAAAAAAAAATCCCATTAAAATTTTTATACTGATCTCACAATATGTCCACACTGTGATCGGTAAAGTTGCGATGCAGAAGTATTGAGTTTATTTATTCAGAGAAAGAATACTTTAGAAGAGCCAATCTGCTCTGACTTATAGTCAGTACTGTAAAAAAGAAAGGTTTGTTTGGTAATAGAAAAGGATCAGCAAAGATGAGTTTTGCCGCTGGGAGGGTTTGTGAAGATGCAGTCAACTGCAAATCATTACAGAGAATATCTAATGAGCAATTTTACCAAGTATCGTAACTTGAAAAGTAAGTGTTCAATGCAATAAACAATGATCTAATGTGCCACGTTATGTCATGGAAATATCAAAAAAAAAATAATAAATAATAATAAAATGTTTAGCACATTACAAAATATTCTATTCTGATAAAGGTTAATAATCAGCTTAACAGAGGGCTGCTTTAAGTGTGAATTGACCAGAGTGTGACGCTATGAAATATAGACATACCTGTTAATCTGGTTTCAATGCAAGCTTCTGTCTGGCTATAAGTGAGGCATCTCATCCTATTTAATTGGAAAAAACGCAATCTTCATCAAATATCATTTTAATGTTAATTGTAGCACTACAATTAAGTATGTTTGTTTGAATCCTAGTAGGGTTGCAGCACATGCAATTTGATTTTCATTCTGTTTTTTTTTCCCATCGTGACGGGGACTATGATTTTGAAAGTCCAGAACATGTCAACATCAACCCAATGCAAAAACATTAAAAAGACACAAAAAGATTTAAAAGATTCAAAAACATCAAGACAAAAAATTATGAATTTTTAATTTTAAAACGTGTTTTTTTTTAAGGTGTTGTGTTGTTCTCTAAATGTGTTGTGTTTTTTTTAATGGGTTGCAGTTTTCAAAACAGAAGCTCTCCAAGCCACAAGGGGCAGTATTAGGCTTGCTGATCAAGGCTGTATAATAGTGATGGGAAGTTCGGTTCCATTCACAGAACCGAATCAACCAAACTTTTAAATGAATCCATCTATTCATTTTCCAAACCGCTTATCCTTCTGGGTAGCGGAGCCAATCCCAGAAGCTACGGACAGGAGGCAGGGAGTAACCCAGGTCGGGGGGCAGCCCATCGCAGGGCACGCTCACACACCATGCTCTCTCACATGCCCACCTATGGGCAACTCCAATCAGCCTCAGCATATCTTTGGACTGCGGGGGGAAACCCACGATGACACGGGGAGAACATGGAAACTCCACCCTCATGGACCGTGGGAGGAGCCTCAAGCGCAGCTTGCAGAGGTGTGAGGCGCCAGCGCTAATCACTGCGGCAGTTTAAATGAATCGAAAGTTCAATTCAAAGAGTCAGTAGGGGCGGGGGGGCAGGGGTTACTACATGCTGCTGTACTTCCTTCATTTTCTTTTACTGGAACTGCATGTTTATTTAAGTCTTATTTTTATTCAGCCCCCAAAAGCATGATAAAATCTCAAGTACCTTTTAGCATATACATATAATCTAATCATATAACCATTATTAGATAAACCAAAACCTCAGCGTACAGAATTCAGCGCTGTTCGCAAAGGCTATTTAACCAGATTTATTAAGCACAATCAGAACTGTTCAATGTTCACAGTGGTAGTAAAAAAAGTTAGTGAATCTTTGGATTTAATTATTGGTTGGCCCTCCATTGGCAGCAATGACCTCAACCAGGCGTTTCCTGTAACTGCAGATCAGACCTGCACATCGCGGGGGGGTGGATTTTAGCCCATTCTTCCCTGCAGAACAGCCTTAGCTCTTCCATATTCCATATTGTCTTCTGTTTTTGGCTCTCTGCAAGTCATTCCACAGCATTTCAATAGGACTGAGATCTGGGCTCTGACTGGGCCTCTCCAATGGTGGATTTTGTTCTTCTGAATCCATTGTGCTGTGGATTTGCGATGTTTTGGGTCATTGTCCTGTTGCATCACCCAGCCTCTTCTGAACTTCAGTTGATGGACAGACACCTTCACATTATCCTGGAGAATTTGTTGATAAATATAGGAATTAATTTCGCTCTCAATTACAGCAAGCTGTCCAGGCCCTGACACAGCAAAACAGACCCAAATCAAGATGTTCTCTCCACCATACTTTACTGTAGGGATGATGTTTTGATGTTGATATGCAGGTGCTCTTTTTACGCCAAATGAAGTTCTGCTTGTTCCTCCCAAAGAGATCAATTTTGGTTTCATCACTCCAGAAAACATTTTCCCAGGACCATTGTGGAGTGTCCAAGTGCTCTATTGCTAACTTCAGGAATGCAGTAATGTTCTCTTTGACAGCAGTGGCTTCCTCCTTGGTGTCCTGCCATGGACTCCTTTCTTGTTCAGTGTGTTGCGTGTTGTTGAATCATAAACAGAGATGTTACTCAGTTTTAATGACGTCCTCATGATTCCCATCTGGATCTGCTTCTTGTCAAAAGCTCAAACTGAACCTTTTCAGTGTTTTTCATCAATCACAGTAATTCTAGGCCACACTCGATTCATTAAATGGAATCCAGGTTTGCTAAATTCTGACTGCAATGAGCTTTTTAAAAAGTCATTAATTTAGCGTTCACTTACTTTTTCCAGCCTTCAGTTTCAGAGTTTGAATGATTCATTCAATATGAATTCATTCTCTGAAAATCTGTGCATCTTTAGTTATAGGAGACTGTTCATTATTGTGACTTACATGAAGATACAACCATGTTTTATATGGGAATGAGACATAAATATAGAATCCCCATAACCAATGAGGAATTTTCTGTGTTAAATTCACGTGTTGTTCTTACTGTATAATGTTATTCTGTATTATTTGATCTCCGTAAAATACTTTGTTGCATCCATGTGAAATGTTCTGCACAAATAACCATATATTGTCTTTGCTTTTTACTAATAAACTTTCAAAGTAGACTGTGACTAAACAAAATATAAATATACCTTCTTGTTCATATTATTTTGAGATTTTTTTTTTCCAATTTCAGTCATTGCATTTCATGTTTGACCTTTGTAATATGGGTACGCTTTTATTTTGACTATTTTGGAATTAATTGAAATGTTGAGAGGTGATTTTTATAGGCTTTATTATATTGATTATGTTGCAATCTCAGCTCTGTTCTCTATATTATTAAGGATTACTTCAGAAAAGATGGTTTCTGTTCTCTGCTTCCTCGTCTTGCTTTTATTCACAGCAGTATCTACAGGGTTTAATTTTTTTATATACATACAAGACTCACTCTCCCGCTAACTCAAACGAAAACTTCACTTAAAACAGAAAAAACGTACTGCATGTAACAAACTCGCACATGAATATCGCGGTCGTAAAATCAAATACACTGCTCAAAAGAAATAAAGGAACGCTGATTAATCAGAGTATAGCATCAAGTAAACTGAACTTCTTGGATACTGATCTGGTCAGTTAAGTAGCAGAGGGGGTTGCTAATCAGTTTCAGCTACTTTGGTGTTAATGAAATTAACAATAGCTGCACTAGAGGGGCAACAATGTGACGAACAGGATTAGTTTAACAGGTTTAGGCCGCTGACATTTTTCCATCCTAATCTCTTCTGACTGTTTTTTCACTAGATTTGCATTTGGCTACAGTGTCACTACTGGTAGCATGAGGCGATACCTGGACCCTACAGAGTTTGAACAGGTATTCTGACTCCTCCAGGATGGCGCATATTGATGTGTTATTGCCAAAAGTTTTGCTACTGTATGTCTCCCAGTGCAGTCCCAATGGCATGGAGATTCCAAGAGACAGACAGTTACTCTAGGAGAGCTGGACAGGCCCATAGAAGGTCCCTAACACATCAGCAGTACCAGTATCTGGTCCTTTGTGCAAGGAGGAACAGGATGAGCACTATAGAATGACCTCCTGGAGGTCACTGGTGTGAATGTCTCTGACCAAACAATCAGAAACAGACTTCATGAGGGTGACCTGAGGGCCCGACGTCCTCTAGTGGGCCCTGTGTTCACTGCCCAGCACCATGGAGCTTGATTGGCATTTGCCATAGAATACCAGAATTGGCAGGTCTGCCACTGGCACCCTGTGCTTTTCACAGGTGAGAGTAGGTTCACCTCCAGCACATGTGACAAACCTGAAAGGGTATGGAGAAGCTGTGAGCAATGTTATACTGCCTGTAACATTGTTCAGCATAACCGGTTTGGTGGTTAGTCAGTGATAGTCTGGGGAGGCATATCCATGAAGGGACACATAGACCTCTACAGGCTAGACAACGGCACCTTGACTGCCATTAGTTGTCGGATAAAACCCTTGGACCCATTGTCAGACCCTATGCTGGTGCAGTGGGTCCTGGGTTCCTCCTGGTGCACGACAATTCCCGGCCTCGTGTGGTGAGAGTATGCAGGCAGTTCCTGGAGGATGAAGGAATTGGTACCATTGACTGGGCTCCACGCTCGCCTGACCTAAATGCAATGGAACACTTCTGGGTCATTATGTTTTGGTCCATCCAACACCGCCAGGTTGCATCTCAGACTGTCCAGGAGCTCAGTGAGGCCCTGGTCCAGATCTGGGAGGAGACCCCCCAGGACACCATCCGTCGTCTCATTAGCAGCATGTCCCAGTATTGTCAGGCATGCATACAAGCACATGGGGGCCGTACAAACTACTGAGTGTGATATTGAGTTGCTGCAATGAAATTTCGGCAAAATAGACTAACCTGCCGCATCATTTTATCACTTTGATTTTCGGGGTGTCTGAATTCAGCCCTCTGTAGGCTGATTATTTTCATTTCCATCACACGATATAGCATCCTTTGATTCCAAACACATTACCCAGTCCATATCAATATAGAACTCCAGCATAATTTTTTTCCCATTGAGATTTGATGTGTTTTCTAAATGTTCCTTTAATTTTTTGAGCAGTGTATTAGAGAAAATTGGGGAAAATAAGACATATTAGACGTTACAAATATATTATTGTTGCACATTTAATTACGAAGAGCAAAGATGCTTCCGATGCGTAGCGATGTATCATTTTCACTATCACAACCGCGATAGTGAAGCCGCGAGTCGAAGCGCGAAGCGGCTTCGGAAAGTACTTTGGCGAATATACATTTTGCGTCGTTACCATCTTGTGGTTTTAAATAACTTTACACGAAGTTACGCTTTACTTTCCATTGGTTTTCCGCGCGCGACCTACTGCACGTGTACCTCACCTCTCCCACAGCTCGCGTGAAGCCGTAGTTCTCAGTCTGGAGCAGAACGAGGACGCGGAAGGAAAAGTAGTTCCCATCCTAACATATTGACCTGGTAATAGTTCATATCCGGCTCCCTATAATAATGTAAATATTTAAGACATTTAAATACTAGGTCAAAATCTGTATTTTAACGTTAGAATCGGTGTTCAAAAATGAACCATTGTGATTTAAAGAATCGATATTTCTGTATTGATCCGCACATCTTTAGAGCTAAGTAACTGCAATACATCGGTGAACATCCTTCATTTTGGTGTTTCGGAAGTAATAACAATTCATTAAGAAAGAAAAAGTAAAATTCATTTTATGTTGTTTAAAATAGTTGGCAATATAAAAAAAAACAATTAAGGAAGCTCTGTGAGAATTATCTGACCTCCGGGCTCGGTGAATCATTCTGGAGAAGCATTTTGCTCAGAAATTAACCAAATGACGGCAGTCTGCCATATATCCTAGTCGAAAAGGCAGGCTTCTAGTAGTTTACCTGAACACCCAGATAAAGTAGTTTACTTGCACGCTTGTTAACTTACAAGTTAGAATAAAGGAGGACGCTGCAACGATTTAACGAAACGCTAAGCGGCGCTGTTACCCACCAGAAAGATCTTAGGTGTTAAATGATCTTGGTCTATTTATTGACAACCATTTTTCCTGCAGTAGTATCTATCCATTTCTCAGTGACCTATCCTGGATACGACCTCGGGTGGATTTTGAACCTATTCCAGGCAGCACATGGCAGAGGACGCAATCATACTCTATGGGCGGATTACAGACACAATTTCGGCAAGATGTATATGTTTGGACTGTGGATGCAAACTCCGCAAAGAGCGCGAGGGCAGTGCGGTTAACTAGGTTTATAGCCAAAGCCTGTATTATAACTAAGATGTGGGTTTATGAATCTGTTGTACTTAGATTTCTTCCTCTAAATTCTTAAATGCATACACAAACAAAATGTCCATCCTCAGTTTAGAACATGATTCCTTTTTGCTGTGTATTTATCGGCTACTATGCTGTAATGGCTGTAATAGCTAATTTCGGATAGGATAACATGATCAATCCACATACGCCATACGAGTTATTGGTGGCAGCTAATCTTGTTATAAGGACGACAGGCAGTCCTGGGTCACGGGAGGTTGGATCACTTTGGGACGATGTCATAGAGCAGATCATCGTATGTGATAATCCCGGGGTATAGCTCGTTTTCACCATTTCCTACTGTACAGTTTATATGTGTTGAGTCTTGGTAGACAATCCCTGGAGTGAACAGAACTGCCAAAAAATGGGTAACCTGACAGGGTGAGGAGAGACATGGAGATTAAGTGTTACTAATACCACAATGCCTTTCTGATTCTATACTGTGTTTCGACATGAACATTTGTGTTGACAGCATGGTGTAAAGTTGAAGGGGGGAAAAAGGGTGTTTTGTCAAGCTGAGAAAACGATAAGCCTGTATTTGGCTTTGTACTGTGAACTCGATGTACAAGCCGTCCTGTAAAAAGAAACATTCACTGTTCATGTCTTTCCTGTGAAACGTTTTATCTGCGGCTCCTCGGTACAGACTGGGGGAACATTCTGCCTGTTAAACCTCAGCCTTCGAAAAAGGTCCCAGGTTTGATAGATGTCAGAGGGATTATGGTGAACAGAGAGCGAAGCGTGCAATACATCTTAAAAGCAGGGATTCGTTTAGCGATGTTTTCCGGAGACCGCTAATCTTTTCTGTGCGTTGTTGTGTTTATGGATTCTCTCATGCTAAAGTAATATGTTGACCATTTAATTGCCCCGTTAGCTGCTGCGTAGCTTATGGGTAAATTTGCTTTGGTGAAGAGGTGTTTCACATTATGACGGTTGTAGTCTGGACATTGTGGATGCGTGGCTCAGTGGGCTAAGCCTCTGTGCCTGAGATCGGATTGGCGTCAGTCCAGCCTCAGCATGTCTGTGGGTCCTTGAGCAAGGCTCTTAACCCCCCAGCACCCTGGGTGCTGCTGTGGGTGGCTGCTCTTCGAGGCCCAGCTTGCTGTCACCCACAGAGCAAGTTGGGGGAGGCCTGAAAAGAATTTCTCTAAGGAGTAATAAAAAGTATCTATAATAATAATAATGATAGTAACATCTAGTAGGAAGAGTAAATGTTTGGTGTGATTAGCCTCTGTATACATTTATAATGCAACATGACAGAAACCGCATAAAATCTTTAAGTTGTATCTTTGAGAATGTAGTCTGACTCTTGAGAAATGGTCATTGTTTGTATTCTGGCCTTTCACTCGCAATGTCCTCCTTAGGGTATATAGGCTGTGGGTGTGTCCGAAATCGCGCACTTGCTTCAGTGCACTGAGAAGTAGTGCGTAGTGCGCACTTCCTTCTGTAGTGCACACTACCATGGGTAAGTGCTGTCCTAAATGGAACACTAACATTTTGCACTTACCGGAAGTGACGCACTAGCATTTGATCGCGATTCTCCAGCGCGCCAAAATATCTCTCCTTGCGATACGTAGTCAAAATGGTGTCCGTTTAGTGTGCGTAGTGTCCTTCATTCTGCACTGTGTTTTCTGCCCGTTGGCACCATCCAGGTACTTTCAGTGCACTGAATTTTAGCTTAGTTGTCAGTGTGAACGCACTACACCCTAAAATCACACACTAAAAGTGCGCAAGTGCGCGATTTCGGACACCCTCTCTATGTCTTAGTCCACTTCGGAGAGTGTATCTGTCGTTTGTTTTGTAGTGAGTGTAGTCACCCTGGATTTATGGTAGCCAATAGATGACTAATACAAAGAACGTTTATTTCCATGGCAACCACATCATGTGATGGGCGTGTGCGTTTTGTCCTCCTCCCTGAGTTCATGTTCACACACTTGACGCAAAAGCCGTTCTGTCGGTTTTCCATGAGGTTGCAGTGTTGAGGATAAGTCTTATCGCAAGTCATCGAAACTTGGAGCTGCCTGAACCCCTGCAGAGGTGTCCTCTAAACGAAAACGGTGATGTTTATGAGGCTGCGTTTGGCAATTGCTGCTTTTATGAGTGCAGTCATGCATATATAAATGCCACAGGAAAGACAGGAAAGGCAACCATTTCCCCAATCAATGAATATCAATCCTACGGGTTAATATACAGTTTAGGCTCAGAGGCAGTAGTGGACTTGGCAGATGATTGAGTGCAAGATTTTATTTTTTAAACCCTTCAAAGATTCAAAGAGTGCCCATCACCGCTTTAGTGCCAGTATGGTCACTGGGCACCATGAAGTGGGCAGACAGACATCCATTAAAAGTCGTTTTAAATTTCAGCTTTTCTGTGCCAGAAACCTGCCAATGTCATCAAAACTTTAGCATGAGCTTGTTGTCCACAAACTTTTGAAATGAAGCCATTTGCGTTAGTAAAATCTCGCCAAACGTTTCATGCTTTTACCTCGAACAGTGACAGCGATTTGTCTGTTGGCGGAATTGCAGCCGTCCGGCTGGGTACCTCCATGTGTGATTTCTGGCAGTAGGGTTACTATGGTGACAGAACATAGCTTCCGAGAAAAGGAGGCAAATGTCAGGTGAACTTCGCCCATTACTCCCGGCTTGCGATGTCATAATCGGGACATTTCTGTTAGCTAAGAATGATTTGGTCGAATTAATGTAAGGACCCATAAAACTATGGAAATCTGAAGTTTGAAATGGTCCGGACTCGAGAAATGAGAGCAGATGGGACTCAGATGGAGTAGCGTCACGTCCCCCCCACGTCCCCCCACCCTCACGTGTAACGAACATCCAGGGAATGTCACGCCCTCCCGCACACCTCCACCGGTCACGGTCTAACACTTGGTCGACTTGCGGCACCCGTTCTCTGGCTTTCCACCCCCCACCCCCCCGCGGGCTGTATTGCAGAGGGCAGGCGGGAATGCGGTCCCGGGGCCAGCCGCTGCAAGACGCCGCTAGCTAGCAGCCCGGTTTTGTGTCTCCCTGACTCACTCGTCACAGCCCCATGTCATTGCCTCTTCTTGTTGCCTCGTTTTTCATCACCGAATGGTGCAGCCGCGTGCCCCTCACTTTAACCGACAGGCGCCACGAAACGCTCAACTCAGGACCGAAGGTCACTTATGGACCCCGGCACGGCCTCCCTGTCCCTCAGAGGACCGGCTGTCGGAGATGTAGGTGAGCCGGGCCGTGTCACTGCCTGCCTCTTCCCACCCCCTCCGCATAGTTTTCCTTTTGAGCACCAAGGCCCAGCTCTCAACACCAGCCTGGGCTCCATAATGCCCCGTCTGTCAGCACCTGAGAAAGACAATAATTAGAGATGATAAATGAAGCAGAAAGACGGGTCAAACGACTATTGAATCATAGATACCAGTGGCAGGCAAGGAGGAGAACTCCTTTCTGCAGTCACAAGGGCTGTTTTTTTCACACACACACACACACACACCCACATTGACTACTGCGTGTGTGTTAGAATGTGTAGATACTAACACCCTGTTCACCTGGCTACCAGCCAAATCAGTGGGCTTGGCTCCCCTCTGTACAAATCAGAACATGTGTCTGCCCCCCCCCCCCGATCCCCATGCTGGAAGTCAGGCAGGTTATAAGCTGGGACATTATGACTGGGGGAAAGTAGTGGTCTTTGTGTTGGACACCAAGGAAATTAGCTATTACCTGGAGGTTGTGAGAAAGTAAATGTGTCTGTGACAATTTGCAGTAGCTCCAGGGCGGCAATCCAAGGCTTTGCACTGTGTGTGTGTGTGTGTGTGTGTGTGTATTCATACTGTGAACTGTTTTGGTTATATGTTACTTACTGATGATGGGGTTCACTTTTATGCACCTCAGTGGAAATTAACTTAACTATAGACAGTTGCTTACCACGCCTCAAAATCTGTAAGTAGTTTTATTGGTTGCTTATTTCATTACTGAAATAAAAAACCTTTATGTAGAGGAACCAGAAAGTAGGGTTGGATTTGGACCAGAGTTGGCAACTGATCTTATGGGCATTCAGGGGAGGTCCTGGGGCACACGCCAATTCAGGCCTTCGTGTGGAGTCGGCCAATGAGAATGCAAATTACTCCATCGTATATTTGTTGAGCAAATCCATTTCTTGATTCAAATATAGTGCCATGCATACATCAACAAGTGAGGCGAGGAATGCAAAGAAGGGAAAGCACAGAAAACAAACGGGGACCTCACAGCGCACTTGGAAATCGCGGCGTGCTTCTCTGATTTTGATACCCACGATGCACTGCTCCCAAGCACACAGGTGCGATTAAGTGTCTATTAGTGGTTCGCACAGCTGTTTATGGGCGGTCTGGTGTCTTGCCTGCCTAAATTTGTCCTTTTGTGCTCTTCACTAGCATAGCTACTTCCACGGAATGTTTTGTTTTCATTGAGTGCATATGCAATGAAAATCCAGCAATTGCCAGTGCTAATTTGTGTTCCTTTCATTAGGTAAGCAGATCTGTCTGGAGGATTTATAGCTTTGAAAGTGGTCCAAATTGTGATTTTATTATTGTTGTCCATATTGTTGTTGTTATCGTTGCTGTAGCATATTTGTCATTGTTATAATTGAAATCCGCACTGCTTGTGTTGGCCCCCGTCCGCTGTCGGTTAGGGAGTTTTGCAGTTCCCCTGCATTTTATTTTCCTGACGCATGAAGCTATGCATCACTTCTCGTCTTTGGGTCTCTCTGTTTCATTCTCTGGCCCATTCGTGCCCTCAGAGAGGAGTTTTTCCCTACAGCGCTGTGCGTCTTCGTCTAGCACCGGTGAAAAAGTATTGCGTTACGGCACCTCTCACGCAGTAATCCCCGCCAAGCAATCACACCCTGGGCTCCCATTGTGCAGCAGACAGCGTCCTCCCTGCATGACTGACTCCCTGGCTTCTGACATGACATGGCGGTGACCCCCACCCCCCACCCAAACACTCGTCAGACTCTTCCACGCGAACAAATCAAAGGTTACTTTTAGCGCTCTGGTTAGTCAAATCCTGCCTGAAGTAACCACCCTGCCCACCTCAGGTTTTCACCTCCATGGCGTTTATGTAAAGCCTGAGGTGACCATGGCACCTGGGTGGGGGGAGATGGGGGGTGTTTGCAGAGTCACTCCTTGTCCTCACATACTGGGAGAGCTGGGCAACAGGCAGTGCAGCGTTTCATGATGCACTTATCTGGATGGTTGTTGGCTCGAGTCCCAGGGGTGGTTCGGCTGTTGTACCCTTGAGCAAAGTACTTACCGTAATTCCTTCAATAAAATACCTTTGCTTTTGCTTTCAAAATAATCGATCTTTTGCAACTGCACACAGCTTCTTTTCTAGGTGCGTTTATTTAAAAGGCTTAGGTTTTGTAAATTACATGTATATCAGCTGTATCGGTAACTTATTGGTAATTTGTGGTTTATTATGAAGTGCCTTGCTGAAGGGGGCAGAGTAGCGCTGCCGTCTCGGGGAGCTGACCCAGCACGTTTTGGTTCACTGCCCAGCTCCTCTGCCGAGTCTAGGAACCCTAGAGCTTCACAGAGGCGCCCAGCCCATTGGCATCCATCAGTCTGCGGTCTCCAAATGCCATTCACAGTCATTGCTAAAACCTGCCCTCCTTCTGGGGCACACAGTTCACGTTTTATATAACAGCAAGGTGGGGTTCAGTCTGTCAGAGACTTCTAGGGGAATTCCCAGCTTGGGGTATTACCCCCCCCTCCCCAGCACACAATGGTGGGCCGACCTGAATAGGTCTGCTCCGCACACCTGCATGCTCTTCACGGCCGTCGCGGCGAGGAAGGCCCGTTCATTAGCAGCTTAGCGCCATTGTGAGCCTGCTTCCTCTTCCGTGTGGGGGCCCCAGTTCCCTCACAATGGCCCAGCCTTTCACGCCGTCCCGAAGCCCTGAGCAGATGTCCTGGGTGCCGGGGAACGGGGGTGGGGCTTCAGTGTTTACCGTGCGCTGAGCAAACGCACCTTGGGGGCGCTGATCCGCTAACCCGGACCCAGCTAACATGATTATAGTGGTCAAAATGAACAAAGGTGAGTCATTCAACAATCC
>JAODKF010000093.1:975980-989584 GCA_026779585.1 Mormyrus proboscirostris
ACCTTGGGGGGGGGGGGGATGGGGGGGTAACCCTATTAATCCATGGAACAAAAATAGGATTCTGGTGCATTCGGGACGATGCCAGTAACGCAAGGAACGGCGTAGGGAGAGAGGCGGCATGTGACGGGCCGCATTTTTGAACGCAAGATGTGGCATGCATTGACGTTTCAGTTAAGTGCAGATAATCCGTAAGTGTCAGTGATTGAGGAGGTACAAATCCCAAAGAAACAGGCGTGCAGGTGGCATCGCAGAGGCACACATGCCATAGTCTTTTCTTTTTTCTTTTTTTTTTTTTTTAGTAGCATTTTTTATTTTGTTTTTTCCTCCCGGACGTCCTGTGCCAATCCCAGGAGGGCAGTGAGTCTCCACTGTGACAGAGCCACGCAGTGTAGCAACTGGCGACGTTATTAATCTGCCTGCCCGTCACTCGGCGGACGGGACGTTCAGCAGAGCATTTGGTAATGTCCTCGGAAGGAAGCAAAAATAAAAGTGGACTTTTTCTGTTACCGGCACGCAGTGTCAGTCCAGCGCGTTGGACCAAACCTAGCAAATCTTCCAGAAGTTTTCACTGTCAAAATATTTCAAACTCTTAGTATATTCTGAATACCAGAATATATATATAACACCAGTATTATTTGTGCCGCAATAGGTTTTGACAGGCGTTAGCCTTTTAAAATTATAAGCACTTAAAATTTCAAGTTCTTTTTATCTCTTTTATTTAAAAAGTGGAGAATAATACTGCATCCTGAATACGTTTTAAACATTTTATGGAAAATGCCCTTTTCATATTTGTCCGTCCACCGTCCATCTGCTTATCCAGCAAAGTGTCTTTGTGAGCTTGAAGTCTCTCCCAGGAAGTAGGGCACACACAGTTGGGGATTTGATATTTAGTCTGTTGGAACAGTATGTGCTTTTAAGAGTAACTTTCTGTCTCTCCTGATAGCAGCTAAACGCCCATGAAATCTCTGAATAGCAGCTTCACTGCTCCATTTACCAGGTGTATACCTGCTTCCATTTGTCATCGAGATGAGCCTGAGCGAATACCGACATGTTGGGCGACCTACAGAGATCTCCACTGACACCACTCTGCAGCTGCCAGTGTCTTAATCTCAGGCATGAGCTATCTGGTATCTACAGGCATCGATGTCGCGGGCGGCGTGAGTCACGCCGGGCCTCCCTGCCAGCGGGGGGCCCCGTTCGCTCCCCGCCATTCGCTGCAGTGCGCGCGGCCCTCACCCCTGCCCTCGGCGCTCACCAAATGCTGCACGAAAAGCCGTGTTTCCCCTAATTAAGGCCCATTATGAGGTTGTTTGGATGTGTGTCACAGATGAAGGAGAGGGTTAGGTTCAGGTAAAGTGCCCCCGAGCTTTCCATCGTTGGCTGCCAGGGCATGGGGTGTGACTGAGCTCGATGAAGGGGAAACGTCTATCTACCTTTGACTGGAGAGGGGTTCCCACTCTAGGATCCTTGTTACTGTACATAGAGAGCTGCTGTCCAATACCACCGATTCTGTGACCACTAGACTGCCTGCATGTTTCCCCAGTAAATAAAATGAAGAAAAAAGAAATAGCTGTGTAAATAGCTTAAGTGCTCATGGTCAGAGTTATTAACCTGTGAAATGAACATGTTTTTTTGTTATATACATTGAAATGGTCGTCGCAGTTCTCTGTGCCTTTTTCTTTAGCATGAAGAAGGCGGATTGTGAGGGAGCTTCCATTTACAGACACATGCAAGCGGTTGTTGACCCAGCTGTTTATGTGCAATTGAGAGGTAAAGTCGCAGCCGGCGAGGCGGAGGCGGGAAACAGATCGGAAGCCATGTAAAAGCTGCAGCCGCAACCCGCCATTGCAAGAACTGCAAGCGGCTGCATGCGGCGTTAAAAAGTTCTGCATATCCCCTCTCAGCGAGTCAGACATTTGTACACGGGCAGGATGGGGAGGAAGGAGTCACAGGAGGATAAAAGGTGTGGGCAGGTTTCCTGGGAGAGGAGAAGACGCCTGAAAGCCGGGTAACAAAAGCCGTGTGACCAGGGATTTGGCTGCTGCAGCTTTTCCGAAGGTTATTTATATAAAGACATTTATTTTTTGTTCGTTTTGCAGAAACTATTTTTAGGTGTTTCCATTTTCACAAGGGCTGCTGCTACACTTTTAAGTGTAGAGTCTTATGCTACGAAACTAGCCAATCAAAACTGAAATGAAAAAGTGAAAAAGAGAAAGCTTTTGCGATTGGCTGAACAATTCTAGGCAGGGCATAAGGAAAGCATTGGTTGGAGTCTCAAAAACGAATGCCTTCATAAAGGATCTCATTTCTAGTTTTTGGGATGGAGGGGGGTAACAGTAACAGATGAATCTCTCCTTCCATCCTATAGTACCAGTACGTAACTATTTATATGATTTATTCATCCATTATTCAAAGCTGATTTATGACATTATAATTTCAAAAAAGTGAACATAAATGGGTCTTCAAAGAGTCTTCCAGTGAAATCGAAATATATTTAACACTGTTCCAAGTCCATATGCTATTCCTTTCTGTTCTGACAGCCAGCAATCCATACACTATTGCCTTCTGTCCAGTGGGATCACGCTTTCCACTGATTGATCTCTAGACATTCATGTAAATACCGGCCAGTGCAGGTGACTGATAATCAGCACAGCGCAGCAGGGGGTGCAGAGAAAGGGCCGCCGTCGAGCCATCGTGCCCATAGCGAGTGCCGGCACCGGTGCCCACATGGGGGGGGGCAATTAACGGCAGGCCGGCAGCAGCGTGGAGCTGCAGTTATGTAAACGGCGCGGGTCCTGCAGCCTGGGGATTTTGCATGCAGCGCGAGGCCCTCGGCAGCCATGCAAACAAGGCCGTTGATGCGCAGGGCGCGGTACTTGAACACAAACGCCAGACGTGGCATATTGATGAGCTCATAAAACTAATCAAAAGGCAGGTATGTATTTTTCCTCAAATTGCGGCATACTGTGTATGATGGGATGGATGTAATGTTAACCATATCTTGCTACCGCTTTTGTCAGCTTATAGAAATGTTTGCAAGTACCACCTCCTTCGCTTGGCGGTTCCTCGCCCCTAATCCACTGTGCGGATTGTGGTTAAGAATCCACAGGGGAGGGGCTCTGGTGTTGAAGTAGGTCCTCAGTGCTTGACGGGTTGTTATGAATGAGGGTGGTCATTGCCTAAGCCCCCCTCCATTGTGGTGGGGGTTGTTTCGCCCGTCTGCGGCCCTGCTGCGAGGCGATTACTCCAGACCTTTCACAGTCGACCCCACACACAGTGATGGTCCTGCCCGCACACGCCCAGACACCCCAGATCTGTCCCAGCTGTTTGGAGGCGCGGGGGTTAAATGGTATCTGTCTACCGTGTAGCCGCCCGGCTCATTTGGCTCCCTTTGTTTACAGAGAGCTGTCTCCCCGGCTGCGTGGGCCCCGAGGCCCAGAGATTACTCCTCATTTGCCTCCGAGCTATGCCGATGCGCAGCTGCATGTATTCTAAAGGCCCTCATTTGCGTCTCCTGTCTGCGCAGATGCCATTTTTCAGCTTTAGGGTTTGGAGGTGCCCCTCAACGGCAATTTGTAGGGTCAGCGTAGACCCTGGGGGGGGGAAATAAATCCTCCCATCTATGTGTGAGTGCCCTATTGCAGGGATCACACTCCACATGCATTTAGAGATTACTTATGTAAATACCGACTTTGAACCTCCACCTGTCACTTAACTGCCAATTGTACCCTCTGTATTTATAATTGCTCGTCTTGTCTCTTTATACTAGTGTCCTGTTTCGACTAAACATTTCACCGCAAATTGTACAGGCTATAACTTTGTGTGTGACAAATGAAACATTGACTGACTGATTGATTGATTGTAGTTTAAACCACATCTTTGGGCTGCGGGAGGATTGTGGGACATGAACAACAGGGGAAAACATACAGACAGGGGTGGGATTTGAGCACTTGACCTCGAAAGCAAGAAGCCACGGTTCCAAAGAGGAGAATTTTCTTCTTGGAAAAAATGCCTGAGGTATTAGTCACCAGTGTATTACCTGCTGAGTCATGTGACCTCGCCGGTGTCAGTGCACGTCTGTCACATTCCTGTCGCGACCGTGTGCGTCGCACAATAGCGCCGCATTCCGCACTGACACGGCGGCAATCTTGTGCTGGAGAAGCCACCCTCCAGCTGCCTTTTGTTCAGGCTCGTCGTTAGACGCAAACCCCACCGGTGACATTTAACATTAATACAGGCAGATTAGAGTCGTGAAAGACCCGGGCAGATGTACATCATGGGTGAAGTTGTGTGAGGGTCACACTGCAGGAGCGTGAAAGTGACACAGCCCTCTGGCGAGGGATCAGGCTCCGAGTGAGATGGATGATGGATGGTGTGTTTGCATACTGAGAGTGTACCCCTGTGTCCTACCTGCTCGTACCGGGAGCCTGCGGCCTTTGCATGTCCTATAAACAAACTCCTGCTTTACATACGGTTTCACTTGAGGGCCTTGGGTCCAAGAGACGGTCCGCATTTGGGAACACCAGCCAGGTTTCTTGCACCTTCGCAGTACCGGTCAAAGCCCCTTCCGCACACCCCATCTGAGACAAAATGAACCTGGCTTGCTAACTTGGCACCCGACACCCACCCCCGTGTCACATAATTTGTTGGCCAGCACTTCAGCTCCAGCGCCAGATCTTACATGGACATCAGTAGCTGTTACTCAATGTTGACACGGTGACACTTCCGCAGTTTGCCACCTTCCAGTTCTCGGCTGGACGGGCATGTACACAGGGTCTGGCGTCCATCGAGAATGGGTCACTTTTCAAACAGCTAAGTTGACCGAATCTAGATTTAGCGTGGTTTAAAATAAGGTATATAAGGTAGATTATAAATGGCAGAAGTTTCTCTGTTCCGGTATCTAATCAGTTGTTTCAGTGCCTTTCGTATGATGGGTTTCTGTCTAAATTCTATGTGTCTCTCTATACATGTATTTCAATAGCAGTGCAAGAGCAGGTACCTGTGAACTCATGAAAACTCTTTAATCTCTGTCCCCTTTGGGCTCCCCCACCCCCATTGTAAGGGACAAGCTGTTGGTTCAGCAGACCCTCCTTTCAAAACAATCCCCCACTGAACCAAGATGTCTGCCTGTGCTGGTCACCGCAGTTTCCCAGTCACAAAAGGACTTTTCTTTATCTTTGTCAGCACACTCTTGGGGATGGGGGGAACTCACTTCTCTCAGGATTCCTGTTCTTGGTTGGTGGTTGCGTCGTTTTCAGAAATGAAATTTTTTCCCCAATTGTTGAGAGCTGTGAATCAGACTTTTAAAAATAGCTTGCAGGCTTGGTCGAACTCAAGTCAGGCGCAGCACTTAAGCCTTCAGGTGACGTGGACAAATGGGCCATGTTCATGCAGCCCTCCCCTGCTGTCCCCAGCCTTTTCTCCAGGGCCCCACACGGACCGAGAGCCACACTTTGCATGCAGTTAGCACAGAGTCCAGCAGCCTGGCACCACATTTACATCTCTGAGTCCGGGCTGGTCCACGCAGTCCTCGCCTCTAAACAAACAGGCAAAGACGAGGCGTGGTTAACACCGCCGCTAAAGAGTATCATTAGCCTTAAAATGTGCATCTCTCTCCAATGTAACTGCTTTTCTTCCTGAGGTTACACAAATATGCTCACCGCTGGAGGCCTGAAAAGCAGCCAGGGATTCCAACTATGGGGCCAAGATGTTGAAAAAGACCTATAAGATATGTTTTGTTTACTTCTGTAAAAAAAAAAAGGGTAATCCTTATGCAGAAGTGATGTTGACTGTATACACGGTTTTCCATCCGCACTGCACAGAGTCTATTGGGGGGACACAACTGAATTTCATTGAAAAGCAGGTGTGTTGTCAGGGCTGAGAGTGCCTGAGCCCTTGCCCCTTTGCCCAAATGATTGCCCTCTTTTTGAGACTCTAAGTGGTCATTCTTGATAACCGACGTTCACACGAAATGTACTCTTCATAAACAGCTAACTGCGTTGAGCATACAGAGTCAGTTCTTGGCTCATGGAAATCTGTACTATAGACCCCTGTGTACGTCGAATTTCGCTTTACATATCATTCAGGATACCTCATAGCAAAAAAACACAAGCCAAAAATATCCTAGCAGTACATACTAACGCCCCCATCTCGTGCCCGTAGTTTCCAGGATAGGCTCTGGACTCCCCACAACCCAGTAGGGTAAGCGGTTTGGATAATGGATGGATGGACATACTAACGAACACATTAAAGAACTGATCTGATTAGGTTTCAATATATTTTGAATGTGTGCTTCCGTAACCTCTCTATATCTCAGATTTAGCAGATTTTTTTTTTTTTGCAGCTGTCCGGATTTACGTAAATTAAGAGCTGCCTGCATCTTTAATCTTTGCATCTTTAATCTTTGCAGCTTTAATCTTGAATAAACTGAAAAATGTCAAAGAGCTAAAATGAAACAAAGTTCTACAGCCAATGAAAGTGCCCGAGATTTACACAGGCCATGCCTCTTTTCTCCGTCTGCCCCTTTAAACATGCGGCGTGTCGCTAGGGGGCGTGGCCGACTCTCCACAGGTAGAGTAGATCTCAGGTATCTTGCCCCAGCTCCTCAGTCTCGCCTGACGACACCCCTCTTTACAGGTTGCTCTTGTTTGTCCTAGAGATTCTTTTTCCGGAGCTTTCTCATTCCCAAGAAGACACGATACAATACTCAAGACTCAATAGTATGGGGGGGGGGGGCCTGGCCTTGGGTCTGACTGAGTCTTCCGCGGGATCAGAGACGCGCATGTGAGTAATTATGAAATTCCCTTTCGCTTGACACATAAATTTATAGTTACAGCTGCTCTACGTATGTTGAGCCGCCGGGGTGAATTAAGGAGGTGGTGAGTTGCGAGAGAGACACGCACACACACACACACACACGCACGCACGCACGCACGCACGCACGCACGCACACGAGAAGAGATGCCGGTGGTTAAAGTGGAGAAAGACCCATCCCCGGATGCCTTGGAGGTCTCCCTGTCGGCCATCCACTCCTCCCCCGAGGAGCCCCAGCGAGGTCGTCGTCGGAAACGGCCGCTGCAGAGGGGCAAGCCCCCCTACAGCTACATCGCCCTCATCTCCATGGCGATTGCCAATGCCCCGGACCGCAGGCTCACGCTTGGAGGCATCTACAAGTTCATCACAGAGCGCTTCCCGTTCTACCGCGACAACTCCAAGAAATGGCAGAACTCCATCCGCCATAACTTGACGCTCAACGACTGCTTCATTAAGATCCCGCGGGAGCCCGGACGACCCGGCAAGGGCAACTACTGGACTCTGGACCCTAACGCTGAGGACATGTTTGAGAGCGGCAGCTTCCTGCGGCGGAGGAAACGCTTCAAGCGGTGCGACTTCACCACCTACTCGGCATACGTCCCTGAGCCCCCAGCTTTCACCTCCATGCAGATCTCCAGAGCGGCTTACGGCGGCCCCGTCTATTCGAACATGACTGTGAGTCCGCCGTACGGCCAACAGGTGGCGCCCTCATGCTACCCTTCCTCCCCGGCAGCTTTTGGCGCTGGCCAGTCTCGGATGTTCAGCATCAACACCATCATTGGGCACCACGGGGGCCTGAGTTCAGGAGGGGACCTCGTCCAGCAGCCCGGCCGAAGTTTCAGCCCCGACTTGGGCTCTGTGGGCAGCTCGTGCAGCCTGAGCAATGTGGATTTCCAGGCACAGTCCTGCGGTGGGGCCATGCTGTCACGCTCCGCCAGTCACATGGCGTTCCCATACTCTGTCCCAAACGGACACCTGTCCGTGCAGAGTGCATATCCGCAAGGCGGTAGCCAGATCTACGGCACCACCAGTCGACTGGGAATTCCCAGTTCTCCCACTGTCACCAGTGATACGATGGACCCGTATGGGAGGATGTCACCTGGTCAGCTGTCCTCTTTAGCTCCATTTAACAACACAAGCACCATAGCCAGTGCCAGTAGCTACCTGAGACCCCCAACGTACACGGGTAACATGGAGAGGTTCGTGTCTGCGGTGTGATGTCTGGGAAGATAATTGCTTGGCCTTGGGAAGCCAGTTTAGTGAATTTGTGTTTTTTTTTTGGAGATGTTAAGTAATGGTGATGGTGCATTCTGAAGGGGGGAAGAAGCTGTTTGTTTTGTTTGTCGTGTAACCGCCGATGTGAAAGGTTTCAAATTGTACATTCCCAGCAACAAAGGCGTGATGCAAGCAAGAAGTTAGGAACTGCTTTTCGAATACCAGTAAATCTAAAAAAAATTGTCCTTTTATACTCCAAACATGGTGGAGCTCTGGATTCTGAGATCGTGCAAGTCTGTGAAAGGGAGAAGGTTTCGATATCCTCTCAAGTGCTGTTGTTTGATCAAGTTGGGCTTGTCAGTCAGTTTCTGGAGGTGTTTTCTGGTGTTTGGTTGTATAACAATATGCTTTTTGTACCGAAATTAGGTCTGAGATGTTTATATTAAATTTATACGAAAGTGATTCAGCAGTTTTGGATTTAGGTTTTCTGTACATATTTATATTTTACAAAGCTTTGTAAATTATTTCTATGCTCATCTTAAACACATTTTCAGAAAGTGCGTCTATAGAAAACTTTTGTTCTGGAAGATTTCTGTTCTGTTATTCTTGTGTATGATCATGGTCATGTAATGATTCCCAAAAAGTGAATTAGCTCCAGAAATCCAGAAACCTTTTAATAACCATAAAAAGCTTTACGCCTCACTTTGCATGAACGTCCTCTTCACATGTTGGCAGTTGTGCTTTTTTCAGTACTATTTATCATGAAAGTTTCAGAAATCCAGAAATGTATTCTGTAAGGATATAATTGTGGTTAACATTTTCTGCATTGACGAAAGCAGATTTATATTTTGATACTACGTTATTGTGCTGTTATCCAGAACAGCAAAGCACTGTGCTTAGTATTATAACTGTTCAAAAGGCCATTCCTTTTTTTCAATAACAGTTGACTAAAACAATTGGCTACAACTTTTGCATAAGCTGCAGGAAAATAAATTTGAATAACATTTGAAATTTAATTTTAGGTGGACATGGCCGATAGATGTGGCAGGCAACGGCCTGTAGTTTCTCCATTTCGCAAAGCAAGTAATTTTCAAGATATTCCGAGGTTACGTGAGCTAATTATTGAGAATTATTGCCGTTTCGTGTTTGAGGCGAAGTGATTTATTCAGCCGGCCGTGACTTGCTCTGTACCGCTTACACCACTTACTGAGGGGGGCGGCTGGAGTCCCTCCAAAGCAGAATAGGGCGTAGGGGTACACCCTGGATGGGATACCAGACCCTCACAGGGCAGATTGCAGTTAATCCAGCCGCATTCCCAGTTTTAGCACTAACATTAGTTAACCCACCTGGAAAAATGAAGATACAGTAAGCTTGTTTATTCTTGTACTTTCTCAATCGCACATCACGTCTGTTAAATAAATGTGTATTTCGATGTTATACATTAGAGTAAATATGAGATTAAACATAGATTTAGGTGACTTTTCAATCATGGGCGAGGAGTCCTGACCTGCTCCCCCATGAGCAACAGCATTCAGGGCCAACCCTGAACTCAAGCAGCGGCTCAGTCCTGCCTCATTGCATCAGAGCGCAGCTGAACAGAAGAGTAGCACCTAGGGTGGGTGGGCAGAGCCCAGATGGGTCCATCGTCCTTAATTAATCATGGAATATGGTGTGGAGGGCCTTAGAGCCCAGCCGCTACTCTGCATTCAGCACGCTTAAGGTGAATTATAAGGGAAATATGAAAATGAAAAAACACCCAGATGTGTTCAATCAGCTTAGAATAAATACAAACTTGTGTACTTTTACAGGGCACTACATACCTTTTTTAAATATTCTCATAATGCGTACATTGTAAATGGTAAACCAAAATTCTAATGTATGTGACAAAGTTTCACATGAGTCTACTTAAGCAATTGAAGGTCAGCTTAATAATTTGATGTTTAGGCAGCCACACTTACAATGTTTTTGAAACAATATATAAAAAAAAAAAGTACCAGCTTTTAGCAGGACTTGACAGGTCCATACAGTCATTGGTTACTGTTGACGGTGAATATAGGTTAATAATCCTATAACATGAAACAATTCTCAAGCCAGGGCTCCTGGAACAAAGACATGTATTCCGTATGAATCTGCTTCTTTTCACATCATTTTATTTTGACAAAAAAAGAGCAGCAGGAATATTTTAATGTCCGACCCACTGCGTAAACCACATGCTATTTGGAATGTCGTGAGACCTTTATGGAGCAACTTTAGTCTACAAAAATATTCCTAAAATAGGAGATTTAGATAGTACGGGGCAAACTGAGGTACGTTTAACATGTTTCTGCAAGATACAAAAAAAAAAAAAAAAACCTACCAGTCATCCCTTAAACTGCACCAGCACTGCATGAGATCACCATAAAACACTGAGGCCTGCAAAATTCCCCAAAGGTAAAAATACCATATAAAGCAAGGCGCCCCTAATGTCACTCAGCAGAATGGCACAGACCGACAGCATAAACCACAGTACTGACAGACTGACACGTATCACAGACACCAAAAATGGAAAGGTGTGCTTTTATATTTAACAAAACATTTTTATGTATCAGCACTCAGCACCACCCAGTGGAAAACAAACTAAACCTCCATCCTTGGGGAGTGTTACCAGCAAACGGAAGAAACAAACCTTTAATTCAAAGTAAGTGCTGATTGGTCAGAACTGTCGCCTCACACCTCTGTGACCTGGGTTCAAGTCTCCGCCATGTGTGTGATTTGCATGCTGTCATGAGGATTCCTCCAGAACCCCCCAAGTCCAAAAACATGCTGAGGCTAATTGGATATACCAAACTGCCCACAGGTGGGCATTGAGTGAGTTTGCCCTGTGATGGGTCGGCATCCCATCCTGGCTTGTTCCCAAAATAATTCAAAACTTCTCACTGGATTTATTTTACAGTTAAGTTTATTAAGTTCCAGTATATAAAACAACACATAAGACCATTTCAGAGGTAAGTAACTGTGGTTTTACATAAAAGGATCCCACAATATTCACAATTATCCAAGGTACTCCACAAGTCTTTGCAGTTCCTGGCAACCCTGCACCACAGCTGGGACAGAGGAGAGTGTCTGTGGAGAGAGACATGGTGATCAGATGGCAGTCGGATCATAATTTGATCTGCCCACTGGCTGCTGGCCCCCACCTGTCTCACGGTCTCGATCATCTCATCCAGTAGCTTTAGTTCCCGTTCCACTTTCCTCTGGTTGGTTTCATGGACCAGCCGCTGAAAGGGATCCAGCAGGATCATTAGTGAACAAGGCCAACAGGGACCCAGTGGATGAGCTCGTGGACCAACCAGCAACCCTCATGCCCTCGATCCTACACTCACGTGTCTCTTGGCTCGTTCCACGAGTTTAAATCTGCTGTCCTCGGACTCTGCAAGACTCCTCTTAAGCCTCTCCACCTTCATGTAAAATAACATCCAGTTAGGCTCACACACACAGAAAGGTGATCTGCTGTGGACCACTAGATCCATCCGAGAGCCCCACCTCACTCCGTAACAGGATCTTCTCGTTAAGAGCCTCGAGGTTGGGTGCTGACTGGCCGCTAGCCTTGGCAAGCTCCTCCCTCAAGGTCTGCACCTCCAGATGGGCCCGCTGTAGGGAGAGCTGCAGCCCTGAGACCTCCCTACGCAGCTCCTGCGGGAGGTGAGGGCCCGGACCCGGCACCGTGTTAGCCAGATAACAGCACGTCAGTAGCGTCTTGTAACTCACCGACGGGTTAATCTGAGAAATGCGTCTTACGGTATTTTCGGACCGGTGCATATTCAGGAGCTCTTGGCTTTGGTCCATCTCCACGCAAAGCTGCTTCAGCGCTTTCTCGTCCTACGCGAGAAGGGAGACGGCATTTCAAATCACCACCATTTTCCAGGTCATTACACCCATGAAGGACCATACAGGCCGACGCCAGATGACTGCTGCTAATTTACAGTCGAGAAGAAGCCGAACTCTCCCCCTCGTCCCAAATTCACCTGGGCCTTCTGCTGTAGTGCCACTGCATTATGGTCCAGCTGTGCCTGAAGGCGGCTGTTCTGCTCCTTCAGGTCGGAGACTTCACACTCGTGATTGTGAGACAGTGCCTGCAGCTCCCCCTGCAGGCTGACACTGGAACAAATGCCACAAATGCAATATTCATAGATGCAACTGCGCCATTGTTCATATTTAATATCGCATCATGAACCGAAGGGTGTGTATTTATGGTCACCCTCCAACCCACAGACACCTACACAGTCTGCTCCGTCTCGCCCTGCTTGGCGTCCTTCAGCTCCCGTAGGTGTCCGGCGGCAGCACAGAGCTCAGAAATGGCCTCCCCCAGCCCGGAGAGCAACTCCAGCACATTGTTCTGCTCTTCTTCTGGTGGGAGAGCCAAAATAAGCTTGCCGAGCTCTCAGCAGAGCCAACCACACTACAGATGGGGGCAAAAGGGGGGCGGAGCCTCGTACCATCCTCCTTCCTCGGAGTGGTGGGATTGACGCGGGTGAACGCGCTACATCTGCTGCCCATCTCCTCCTGCACACTCCCCCCTGCAGCAGCTGAAGGACAGTGCACCCGCGTTAACCCCAAAGCAGCGAACACTGGGGGTGTAAAAACACCTTCCTCAGATCCCGCGGACACCGCACTGCTCCTCTTCCTCCTACCGGTCTCACAGGGCGGCATCTCGTCGGCAGAGATGGCATCCATGACCGTGTCCACGAAGGACGTGCCGGCACGGCGTGACATCACGGCCGACTGGTCCTTGGGGGCTCCATCCGGCTTCTCCTAGAGAAGTGGAGAAGATCCAGGGTGGCAGCAGAGTTTTGAATGATGAACCGTGGGATCAGAAGTGTCCTAGGAGGGACTTACACCCGGCACTTCAGGATTAAGCTACTTAGTGAATTAACTGTTAACTAAATAACTGCTTCTCTTAAAGAATCCAGCTACACGAGTGGACAAAACTCCACGTGATGAACATACATGCTGTATGTAAACAGAGCCTCAGAAGGGACACGAAGCCCAGGTAGATTGAGGCACTTTAAAGAGGCCCTTTATATAACGTAAGGGAGACGGTGAGGGATATTTTCTCAGGGGGCCCTGAATTTCGAGCTTAACCCCTGCATGCGGCGTTCAGGGATTTCAGCTCTGCCTGCTCATCACCCACAGCACTGCGGGAAACCAGGAGCAGAACTGAGAACCACATATTGATATGTAGACGAAAAAGCCACTCCCACAAGAGCATGCAGGCAGCCTCACCCCATCAGAGAGCGCCCCCTGCAGGCTGATGGTGAGACCTCTCACTCGGTGGTGCAGAAGAGCCACTTCTACAGAGACCTGGACCAGCTGCTCGCCCATATCCAGCAGCATGCGGCGTGCCCTTTCCTGGGTGCTGTCTAGCTCCTCCTGAATGGAGTCACGTTCCGTCCTATAGGGGGAGCAGGTGAGCGACAGAACACACCCATCAAAGTTCCATTCCTGTTTTTTTTTTTTTTTTTTTTGTACATGAATCTCAATTTATAATTTCTAGAATTCCCACCACTATATATTCGAAATACTTGTTTTGGGGCGGG
>JAODKF010000093.1:993497-1020398 GCA_026779585.1 Mormyrus proboscirostris
CCCCCCCCCCCCCCCCCCCCCCCCCCCCCCCCCCCCCCCCCCCCCCCCCCCCCCCCCCCCCCCCCACCCCGCCCCCCGCCCGGGAAGCGAGCGCGCGAGCGCATACCGCCGCTTTGGCCTGCAGCGCCTCCTCCATCCGCTGCCTCATCTGCTCACGCTCCTGCAGGCAGCCACCGGCCTTCTCACCCATCCTCCGCAGCGCCTCCCTGCACCGCCCGTACAGCGCCCTCATGTGGACCATCTGCATAAAGCCAGCAGGGCCGATCACTCATCACCGATCCGTCGGTTAGTTCAGATAAAACTCCTTATGATGCAATCAAATCACATCGTTGCCCTCTCCAAGCCAATCGGAGTGAAGCATGTCCGCATCCTATCGACGAAGAGACGGGAATCACCATTCTAAATGCATAGACTCGCCGAATAACCTGCCTGTTTACAGACATCGTCATGTTCGTCGCTGGTAACGTGAGCAATTTCATTTAACCTAGTCAGAGCATCTTCAGTTTCTGTGCTGACAGCAACCTGTCGATGAAAACACAGAAAAAGAAAGGATGAGATAAAAGGAAGCCATTAAATAAGTAAATATACAACATGTACTAACAGGAATCTTGTAGAAACTTGTCATGCAACCTCAGCCCTATTGATCTGGCCCAGAAACTCACCACGGCGACCTTGACATCCTGCATACCGTGGAGAAGATTCTTCAGAGCCTCCTGGTCCAACTCAAGAGCTTTGATCTTCTCCAGAGCTTTAATATACAGCTCTTTGTACATTGCCACCTGGCCACACAGTGCACAGCAGTCAGTGCTAATCAATAAATGACCAAGTTGGCAATTGAATGATTAAACCTATACTCAGTACACCCTAAAGCCTGAGAGGACTCGGAGCGTCACCCCTACCTGGTTCAGCTCAGTATGGTCCGTCTGGGTGAACGTCTCCCGGAGTTCGGAGGGTCCCGGTCCACGAGACTGGTTCTGAGCTCTGCTGCAGGACAGCTGCTGAGATAGAGCCTCCACAATGACGAGCGTGGAGGTGAGCTGCTGCTCTAGCTCCTGCCTGGAGGCCGAGGCCAATCTTCCGGGGAAAAGGCTGCCGGCGAGCAACATGGGCCAACCAGTCAAACGATAAATGAAAGTAGCATAACCGCTAATAAAGAAAATAATCTAAAAGCTCTCAACCCATATGGATTCATCTAAAGTAATTCCGCTGAACCAAATCAAGGACTAAGAGCAACATGACTTTTCTCAGAACAAAAGCAAACTCACTTCCATAACAGGGAGTCTGTGCTGGTACTGGCGTCAGCCACAGAGAACTCCCTCTTCCGCTCGAAGATGCCCGAGGTGTTGACGCTCCGCTCGCTCAGCCGGACCGGACTGGTCCAGGTGCCGACGCTGTGGCACTCTGCAGGGGGCGCGCCTACACAGAGGTTCCCCGACGTGCGGATGAGCAATTCCGCCATCTGCAGGAGCTGCTGATGCAGGGGCACGGCCCTGGCGGGAAAGGGGTCTGCAGGGACCCCCACAGCTTGAGACAGCTCCAAGCTCACTGCGGTGGAGTTCAGCTGAGGTGGCGGCAAGGGACTCTCCAGGTTCTCAGTCCACAGGCCGCTCACTCGACCTCCCGGGGGGCTATTGTGCTTCTCGAGAGCAGCTGCGGTACATTCTGCACGCCGTCCGGAAAGGGCGCTACCACCTGCCGGCAGATGGCCCAAAAACTCATCCTGAGGCTGGCCGGGATTCTGTGCCTGCTCCCTCAAGGAAGCGCTCCGTGAGAGAGCAGAGTGGAGGATCTTTGGGAAGGAGAGAGTGAAAGGGTCCTCAGAACCTTCCTGGGAGTGCAGAATAGAGAGGCCACTGTCGTGGGACGTCCCAGCGCCGGCTTGGGCTGCTCCATTCTCCTGCAAGCCCCTTGGAAACATTGGACCTCCATCTACCTGGATTTTCTTACCCAAAAATGGCGTAGAACTCCCTGCAGCTAAACCAACTGCATCATCCTTCATATTTTGCCAAAGAGAAGCATTTAATACTGGACTGGCCGCCAGCGTCACAATGACATGTGGCAGGGACTGGTCAGTGATTCTAGAAAGTTCAGGCTGCTGATGCTCATCTACACTCTGCTCAACGCGCACCGTCAGAAGGGATTCCCCGGAACCTTCCTGATCAACTGGAGCACAAGAGCATTCATCTGCATCAGTGTCCTTTAAACTCTCAGAGCAGAGCTCTGGAATATTCTGACAACCAACTTGGACCACGTTCTCGGCATTTGTGTCTGACCCCGTCGAAATACGAGATGATTCAGAACCAGGTAGCTCATTTCCCAAAATGCTACTTTCCTTCCCCAAACAGTAAGCATGGTCCTTGTGCCCACTGCTGGACTGTGGGACTGGGTCTTCCAAATCCTCAACTGCATTGCTCTCATTTCCACAGATGACAAAACTTTGGCCAACTTGATCTTCAGGCAAAGGCAAAACAGTCTCCTCTGAAAGTCTGGAGGCATCTGTGATCTCAATGTCAGCTCCAGTGCACACGAAGGATTTCATTGTGATGTGAGCCACTCCGTCGCCACACTGCTGGCCAACAGCATCTTCATCAGCGACTGGAACCGCGTCACTACTCACATCGTCAAATCGTTCGTCCAGAGAAACTCCGGTCTCAATTCCCTCACCATCTGGTTGTTTCTCATTTTCTATTTTCACAGTCTCCATACTGCACAAAACACCTGAACTACACTCGGCCATTTCTAAATCTGCCACATTCTCCTTCATGTGCTCCATGTCCTCTGGCAGAATTACAGCGGCAGGTGAACGGCGAGCGCAGACAGGACGCGGCTCCGACTTACATCTTGTCATTTCACCCTTTATGGAGGAACAAATCAGTGCGACAGTTTATAAACTACTTACTCACCCCTTATGTAGGAATAAGATCAAATAAGCGAACTCGTGTACCCTGATTGCAATTCGAGTCCCGCGTTGGTTCCCGTGGGAGTGTTGCAGCCCCAAAAGCTCATTCTGCAGGCTTCTCAGCGGCGACCTGTCAGCGGACTGCATCGCAGGCTGTGCAAACACGTCAGTGCAATGGGGTCATCAGCTTAAATCGCCCTAACACGGTCTGCTTCCAAAGATGCTTATTTACAGTTGGTATACGGCGCATTCATGGCACGGAAGTCGCACACTTACAGCGCTATGTCTTAGTAGTCCTCTTCTGGATGATATCCTACTGTTGTATGTGTGTAGGTACGGAGCAAATTCCTAAATGATGAAAATGTGACTCTCTCTGACTGTTTCCTGTTAAGCGAGCTACTGACAATGAAAATGCGTTTCTTTATTAGTCAGACGGGAGCAACTTAGGGGACAGTACGGACTACAGGGACCCGCTCATTGCTGTCAACAGCAAGGCGGGACAAATACAGCTCCTAGATATGGACATTTCTAAACAATCGCGCTCGGCTATACACAAGACACAAAGATTACACTCAAAGAGTGATAGTAGTTTTGCTATACGGTGTAAAACGGCAGTTTTAGCAATAATAAACTCATTTTACTCACCAAACTTTAACCGCCTGCTAATAATTCAAACCCAAGATGCTCTTCTCTCATTGGATAATACAAGTAAATCGTCATGACGTCTTTCGTCATTGCGTACGCACGTATGCATGTAGTCAATGCCAGCGCATGCTCAGTAGGCTGTGTCAGATGTTGCCGTATGATGAGCGGTTTATCCGCTGTGTAAATATTCTTCTCTTAGGCATTCTTCAAAGCGTCGAGAGCTTATGATGCCAGAAACTCATAAATTCCCTTTTACCACATATTCACTGGAAGTGTAGTTTTATTCTCATAAAACACTGCGATTTTTTTCAGTGACTGAAAGGCTTCCCATTCGCACGTAGTCAGTTTGTCGTTTTTGTGTTTATCAAAATGTATGAATATCTAACTTAGATAAGTAGATTTATGTCGGTTTAATATTATATATCTATGCACCATAAGAGCAATTTAAAATATCAAGTTCACTAAATTTCGTGCCATCAGTTACACTGTGTGACGTGCGGATAACATTTACAGCATATTGAGAGTGCAATACCGTAAACATGTCCGATTGGAGAGTGTAAATGTGGTTTCATGTCATAGACTTCAAATGCAAGATCTCAATATTCTGAAAGAACAAGCTACTGTTAACCATTTTCACACACATTTTGCATGCACAATGTCACAAACTGGTATTTCCTTTCCATAACAATCATTAATGTTAGCTTCTCCACGTCGGATTCAGAAAATACGGATTTAAAAAGGAATGATTATAGGATCACGGCTCCACGTTTGTGCCTTCCATAGTCAGTTGGCTGAGCTGGGAGGCATCCACCTGGCCGCTTTCTGCCCGTCTCCGGAGGGCAGCCGTGCTGCGTTGGCGGTTGAGGCAGCTCAGGGGGATGGCAGCCACGCTGCTGCGGCGGTGTGGCACTCTCTCCTGCAGCCTCTTCTGTGTTAAGGCCTCAGAGGCACCATCCAGAGACAGCTTCCTACCCTTTGGCGCCTGCTGTGGTGGAGGGGGTGTCTGACACAGGTGCTGAGACCCGGGGAGCGCCCGGGCCTCTGGCCTGTAGGAAGGGCTAAGCTGTACCTGTAGCACCTCCCGCAGGTTAACCATGTCTACCCTCCAGCCAACGGTGGCAGAGCTGGTGTTGATTCGGTCTGGTTTTGCAATCCTCGTCTTCCTCTTCTCAGGGAGCTCTGGCAACTCCTTGGATGGTAGCTGGGAAAAAGCTTGCCTTTTTTCCCAGAGATCGGCTGGGATGGTCTCATATGGCAGATCTTTCCAGAATATTTGGCTTTTCTTGTCGCGTGACCGCCCACTGACATTTCTGCTATTAGTCATCCCGTCTGAGGGTTTCTGCTTGTGTCCTCCACTGCGGGGGTCAGAAAGGAACACGTTCGCGACAGACGCGTCCCTGCCGAAGCCGTACTTCTTCATAGCGTCCAGGAGCAGGCCATAGATCGTGATGTTGCCCCCATCGGCAGCGTAGTGCAGCACCGTCCGGCCCTCGAGGTCGACGTGATTCAGATTTGAGTCGAGAGCCCGGATGAGCAGCGTGGCAAGCGGCAGTCTCCCGTACAGGGCGGCGTACATGAGCGCGGAGCGGCCCCGTTGGTCAGAGAGCCCCACCCTCGCCCCATGAATGAGCAGCATCCGGGCCACGCCCACAGCCCACAGCTCCCCGTCGTGCAAAGCGCACAGCATCAGGGGGGTTCTCCCAGCAGTGTCCCTCACGTCGACGTCCATCCCTGACTCGACCAGCCTCCTAGCCAGGCGAAAGTCCGCTTTCAGAATTGCGTCATGGATATGCATTTCACTCCCGCGCTCTGCCCAAAGTCTTCCGTGATTTTCAGCTCTGGTTGAAAATTGCCAGGATCTTTCCCAACACCCTCCAGCCAGAAAGATTCTCCGTGGCTTGGGCAGCAAATCCTGTTACTTAGTTTCCCTGTATCGCCTCGTTAGACTTTGGTCCAAAGGAACCCAGTACTTCCTTATAAACTAAGCTTTGCACCATTCACACGCACACATTGCTGAAACTCAATCCGCAGTTGCTATTGGAAAGGGGCGTGGCCAAGGCCGTAAATCTCGCTTTGAAAACCCATAACACTTAACGATGCAAAACAAAACAGCCCTTTATTCTTTATAAAAGGTGATGTAAGCCGTTTCACCCCCCTTCCTGAAAATGACCACACTGCCGCTTTTGTGTCAAGTGTAACAGTATGCTGAGGACTATCAGCAGCAGAGGAGGAAAATTCCTGAAAAGGTGTCAAGGACGACTGACTGAAGGACCACACAAGTTTAAACACCATGACCTTTTATAACAGCATTCAGGAAACCAAACATAGGAGCAAGCTGATACTGATCTTATTTTATTTAAAACCAGGCATCAACAGGCACTCCAACAGAGCAACCACAAATGTTCAAATATTTAATGGTGGGTTAAATTGAAACCTCAGAGCCCCCCCAAATACTTGGATGAAATAAGCACATATAAATAGGACTTATTTGTTGCGATAATACATGATTTTTCTTCTTTCATGTTTTAGCGTTTTTAAACATAATATTTTCTATAATATTTGATCCACAAGTAAAAACTATCATATACCTCAGTCAGTTTTAGCAATGCAAATCAGGATTAGAGATTTTGTCACAACTTCTTATTTACCACAATTTGTATATTTGGGAAGATATTTATTTTAAATAATGAACTTACAAAAGCCTCTATGCTTAAATTAAGTACCTGCAGCCCAGAGCCGTATCAGAGTTCTAAGCTGGTTCTATTGGCTGGACCCTGAGCACCTCAGCGAAATCCGGGCCGAACCAGCAGGTGATGTGGGCCGTGTCCAGGGAAAAGTAGAAGAGCTTGTCCTGGCAGCTGGTTCGACGGTACACGGAGCGCGGGTCGGCAGAGAGCACCCCCCGGATAGCGGCCATCGCCTCCTCCGGACCCGAAAGGAACCGGAAACTGGGTTTCCCACGAACTGGACAATAAGAAGCAGAAGTCCATGAGTGACTGTAAGTGCAGACACTAGATTTCAATGAACACAGCCATGTGTCACATTTCAGTCACTTGGGCAAACTTTTCGACCAAAAAGCTTTATTATTAAAAGCACAATAAGACCCTGAATTGAATCACTATCAGTCTTAAGTTATTTCCTGTAAAATGCTGCCCTCTGCTGGACAAATATAAAAATAATACCTATTGGCAGATATCCTTACTGCGGACTAATTTTATTGTGACTAATTCTGCAGTATGATTAGACTGAACAACTTAATTGGGAGTATAGGCGTACCTGATTGGCCGGGGGGTCGAAATGCCCGCAAGTCTGCCTCAGCGTACGGTGTAAAGCGAACCACCAGACTGTTCACTGGGGGTTCCCTGATCCAGGAAGCTATGGTGCTATAGGAGTCCTCGCTGAAGCACACCTTGGCACTGCGCTGACGCTCCTCATCCTCACAGGGCTCGGCTTTTGGGCAGCCTGGCACCAGGTCACCGTCTTCCACTGAATCCTGGATGGACTCTTTCTGACTGACATAGCTCTTAACCACCTGCAGCACCGAAGTCAGATCGCGCCCCCCTGCAAAGCAACCATCAGCAGATGCTCTCTGGACATTCTGATCATCTCCTTTCCCAACCCAGGACTCATCATCTGAGGGGGCTGCGTTTAGCTCAGAGTCAATCCGCAGCTCCTGCTCCATATCTACACAGTTGTCCTTCGCCTGCTTGATGGCCGCGTCTCTCAGTTCATCGGAAGATGGCACAGTCCCTCCTGGCCGGTCATCAGCACCACATTCTCCTGTATGCCAATCTCCTCTGCTCAGTGGACAGTCATAATCTGGGATATAGGGCTTGATGTCCAGAACAGGAGTGCCGTCAATCATGTCAATCCCAGAAAGATAAAGCGTATCACCTAGGAAAAAAAATAATTGAAACCGAACCGTTTACAAACAGAGAGCACCATCTAGTGGAGGCAAGAAATACTGCAAATGGTTCATGCAGTGTAAATTTGCCTATCGCTGCAAACAGGCCACCCTCAGTCCCCACACTGAGCTCGTCCACATCACCTGTGACCTTGTCCAGCTTGGCGAGAGTCAGCCCCAGCGCATTGGGCCTATGAGGACTACGGGAGGAGTACAGCCCCACCCTCCGGCCATCCATCCTGGGGGGCTTCACCTTGGCCTTATGACTCAGGTGTCCGTTTTTATGGAAAAGGAAGATGATCCTGGAAAATGATGATAAGGAACAAAGAACAAAAAAAACTAAATTCACTAATATACATGTATGATTGCTCTCTGGGTATTATAAAGCAGATGATACAAATCAGCCCAGCAGTCTTATATTGTTAATGTGTAATTATTCTATGGACCAGCCAAAGTGTGATTCTCACTTAATCTCAATTAAGGTCCAAATAAACAGGCACCTCCCACTGAGATTTCCCCTCCTTTCAGCCATTGGTTTATTTTTCCTACTGTCGACAAGGTCTCCCCTACCGATAGGTACCAATGCCACTGAAGTGATTTCAATGTCATAAACAGAAAAAAATGCAGTTCTTCACAATCCCCATTGAATTTAGCTGGAAAAAATCCAATATATATTTAAAATGTTTGCAGTAAATTATGCAACTGTATGTGAAAATAGAATTAAGAGGACCCGTGTCCTCTTAAAATTGTCATTAATCCTCTCTGTTTTTTTTTGGTGAAGTGGATTCAACAATCAATATTTAAGAGTCTATTTAAGAAACAACACAGACTAGATTAGGAATTCTGGTTTTAAATGCTGCCCCTATTGGTCAATTCAGGTAAGGACAAGGAGGACTGGAACACAGGAGCAGGACAGAGAAGACTTGCAATCTAGGGTTAAGGGGAGCATGAGCTTCCTTACCACACATGTGAGTACTGCTCCAGGCCAGTCAGTGCATGCTCAGGGTTGCTGAATATAGCCCGCCGTATCTGTATGGTCGCTCGAGATGGGCCGCACACTGTCGGCTGTCGTGGGGTGCCATTTTTCGCCAAGAAGCAGGACTGGATGAACCCAATTGGAACAGTCTGGATGTTTCCTGGAGGTCATGTGTTTTTGACACCGACAGATGCATGACAACAAGCTCATACAGGACACATTAGATGCCATATTGAATACTAAATCTGATTATTGTAAATTAGAAGCTCAGTGTTTGTTCCACCTGTACTCAAAGCTGCACTTAATAAGGGTAAAAACACAAAAAATATCGTGAGTCATAAATAATTCTTAATTTATACAAAAATAGCAAAATACATAAAGGGTGGCAACAGACCTTGCTCTAGGGAAATTCCTTTGACCTCATCCAGCTTCTGGGGGTTTTTCATATTCATTTTCGCCCCCTTCTGGTCGTACGCGGCCAAAGCTGATTCCAGAGTCGTTAAATGTTTCTTGTGAACGAGAATAGCAGTATCCATCTTTTGCCTAAAATACGTGAATTTCAGTAAAGGATAGGTTAATCAGTTTAGTACTACATGTACCACAAGTAATCGTCAAAATTTAAATTTATTTAGCAGCATTATGTGCAACTGGTGTGGGTTAGAAAAGTCTAGTTTCGATGCTGAAGCTATAATAATTTGTTCAGGCGTCAGCTAGCATTAAAAAAGTGCGTGGCTTATCTAAGGCCTGATTTTAAGAAATTATTAATCACCTTTAGCTTTTATTGCACCAGAGCAAGCAAAACCACTAAGCTCATACAAAATATTATTAGTAGATGACTGTGATTCATGGAATGACATGAAAAGAAATTACGTAACATCGAGCAAATGAAGCTAGACTTCACTCCACCACAAAAATGAACAGCAAAACGAGCCGAATGGTACTACGGGGACTTCTGATATTAATACCTCAGGTTTTTTATTTCCTTCCTCATCACCGAGATTTGCTGATTGAGTTTTATCGTACGTTGGTTACAGCTGCACGGACTAGACATTTCGCCTTGAACACAAAGCTTTTCTGGCAATATCAGTATTACAAAATTATTTAATTATGCTTTGAACGCATACAATAAGCCACAATCTCATATATTCAATCTTGCCACTGTGCAGGAAACACACTAAACACACCGTTGTGCTATTAGAAAGAATATCTGTCGCGGAATTAATACGTGACATCAAAACTCGTGAACTATCTGAGAGGCCATTGGCTGTTTGAAACCGGACTTTGAAAACCCGGATGTGCACGTACCACGTGCCTGAACGTATATAAGAGATAGTTTGCCAATTTTATCTGAATTTAAAAATCGCAGATTGAAATGTACTCGCGTAATGCTTTGTTCTAGAGCTTTCGGTACATCGATAGTGTGTATTTTAAGCGTTGGGTTTTTCTTGTAACGTTCAACGTGTGGTACAGATACGTTGCACAACTAGTACTTTGCCCTTATACACCGGAAACGTATAAAAAAATTGCCCTTTCTTTTTGCGGAGAATATTTAACGTGTAAAACTACGCGCTTTGAATTTTGAGAGACCATTGTAAATAATGTGTTAATTAAAAAAAAGTTTAGTAATGTCTTTTAAAAAGCAAATGATAAAATGTCGTAGTATGTTAAATGGACAGTAGAGGAAAGTAATAAGCAGATAAAGGATTTTCTGCAGCCTCGGTAATATTAAAGTCCACTGGATATTTGTTAGAATTTTATTTTATTTTATAAACCATTCCTTCTTGTACAAAACTGGTACAATGGGTATTTTTTAAAATGTGAAACATTAATACATGCATTTTTTTCCTTTTCTACTAAAACGACAGCATGTTTATACAGATGTTATGCTTTAAAAACAATTTTACCCAAAAATAAATATAAACTTCACTTTTTTTAATTGTAACATTTATTGTGAAACGAAATTATTAAGATCTTTTTATGATAATGTATATACTCTGAATACAAAGGTTTAACATTACAAAACTCTCTTAATCAAAGACATTTCCCTTGGGCATGTTGTTGCTGAGAAGGTCTGACGAGACCTGTGGTTCCTCAGGAGACACTGCTTGGGAGGTTCTCCTCCATGGTAGGAAGGATACACGTCAGTGTGGGAGATGCCTGGTTATTGTCTGCCTTGTTGTCCGACAGCTCTTCATTTGTGCCTGCAAAGACATACACGAGTGAGCCGGCCCTGCCCTGGTTTGCGGTGATTAACACTGCTCAAACAGCACCCTCTATCGCACCTACCCAGATCAGGGAGCAGGGGCTCCTTAGGCTGGGGTATGTCCTCCTGCTCATCAGGCCCCAGGTCCTCTATCAGCACCTCCTCCACCGGCTGGCCGGTCTTGGGCTCTGTGTCTAGCTTTTCCACCTCAGAAAGGACAGGAACTATCTCTACCTCAGGCTGAATGAGAACGGGGGCAAACAAAAGGGGCATCGGGGAGAATGTGAGAGGTGGAGGAGGTTCCTTGTAGGTTGGTTCTGGCAGACTGGCTACCTGCGGAGGGGGCAGTTCTTCCACACTCGTGGGCTCTGGGGGAACGTCCGCCTGGGCCAGCTCGGGGTCGGCCTTGGGGTCAGCCTTTCTCGGCCGGCCTATTTTGCCCTGGCCACTCTTGTCGCGTGCAACTCTCGGCCGCTTGCTTTGCACCCTGCGATCAAAGGTTGAAAAGATATTAATGTAGTAAACACGGCAGCCCGCATTTTGAAAACTGTTCAGGCCATCGCCGATATAGTAATCAAATTCCGTCTGGACTGCGCTGTCACAGCTTTCAGCCTTGGGAATTACAGAATCAGAGGAGCTTCCAGAAAAATCCAGCTTTGCAGAATAACCTCTGGGCTCACAACATGACACTCACCATCATTACAGCTTCAATAATTAAAATGAATAGCTTTAAAATTTGAGAATGACTTTAAAGTATAACTGCATAAGTTTAACATCTTAATTTTTCAAAAGATTGAACAGATTTACCATTTATCTTTCCAGCATTATTATATCTAACAAATATCTAGTGTGACAGCGACTCTTCTGCTCCCTTTGCTTTGAATAGTGATTCAATAAGTATCACAGTGATTCCAGACTGAGGGAAGATGATTTTTGTTGTTTTTAAATAATAATCTTATGTTGTAAACTGTGAACTATTACAGAAAATCCATGCAACCTCACACCCATTCCTGCCCCTGTGAATGTGTCACTCACCAAGCACCTTTAATCTCCATTAATGCCATCTGAAAGTTAACTTCAGTCCTCAGTAATTATGCACAGGTATATCCACTAAAGTACCGGGGCAAACCACAGCACACTCTCAGAAAAATGGGTAAAAATTTGTACCTTTGCTTGGTCACTGGGCCTGTAACCTCAAGGGTCTGCCAATAGTATCCTTGGTTGTAAGTAATTGTACATTTTAAGGCACAGAGACGGACTCTGAGGAACATTTTTGTACCATTGATGGTACATTAAAGCTGTTTGTATCTTTGGAATGTTCCTCAGAATCCATTTATGTAAATTAAAAGGTACAAGTACAAGGGTACAGTCTCAGTGACAAGCAAAGGTGCAAATTTTTACCCATTTTTCTGAGAGTACAGGATAGCAAACTCAGTACTGTAGGAAGTTGTTAGGGCGTGGGCTGTACAGGCCAACTTACATGCCTGAGGCTATCCAGTGTCACTGCATGTAAAGCAGGGGTTAGTGTTTACAGGGCGTGCAAAGACCACAAGAGTCCTGTGCAAACAGGCAGTTCGGACACAGCAGGTCACCCTCAGTACACAAACGCACCACATATCTCACAACAGGGGGAATCACTGCCCACAATCCATCAAATTACAGTTTAAAGATGAAAAGAAACAAGAGTTACTCTCTTGTTAGACAACCTGAAAATGAAAATATATTTTTAAGTTATTTTCTGGAGTGCCCCAGTACTGTCCAGCTAAAAACAGGAGACATATTGTACCAAGACCCTGGATTTGATTCCTTCTATGATGCATTGAAATTGGGAGAAACTCATTTTAAAATCCTATTTATAAATTATGTGCTTTACATTTTAGGTTTTCTTGGATAAATGCATAATCTTAATAGTAATGCAACATATTAAGTCTTGAGACAATGCTATCTTGTCTAATTTTACTGTAGTATTGTTGTGAAGGATTGACAATGTTGAAAGTGCTGCTTACCTAATTTACACGAAGCTGAGAGCAGGGTTTCTGGGACAGAATTTTCTGTCAGATAATTCCGCAAAAGTTTGTTTATCAGTCATTATTGGGATATTTGGGCCAGTTATTTAAGAACCAAAAAGGTTCTTCTGAAGGTTTAATTTGACGTGGCACCGAGCAGCAACGTAGACCGCGGCCGTCAGCTTCCACCCGCCGCGGAGGATGTGAGCGCTGCGGCGTGCAGAGCACTGACTCAGCTTTGCCAGCAGGACAGAAGATCGGTTGTCAGCAATGTCACTTACTGTGTTTCATTATGTCACCATCCCGACCCCGCCTTATGACCCAAATTCTCGCTGCCATTTGGCAGTTAACACCGACAAACCATCGCCGTCAGGTTCTTGGGGATCCACAAGATCCGATAGAATAATGAGCAGCGTATTTTACAGCACGTGTCGAGTCATGTCCTCAATTAAAGTCTGTCTCGAGTCTTGCAATGTGTATTTTTCACGCGCTATATTTGAACTATTTATCTTTAGACGTCTCAGAGACGTTGTCGGTAGCAGCCCGCGTATCAGAATTGCGGTAGATCGAATGACTTTAACTTTACCCATGAACCCACTGGTAAGTTGCTTTTTCTTCAGCCTCCGCCTTCCTTTTTCTCAGCAGGTCTCTGTCCCTCAGTCTGTGTCTTATATTACCTGTAATCCAAGACACACCATGCGTCATTATTATTATGGATAAATTAGTGCTAATCAATCGTCGGGAATGAGAAATAAATCAAAAAGACAATAACGTGCCAAAACGAAATGTAAGAAGGACAATAGTAAATTAAATAAAATATGATCAATATTTGATATTGTAGTTTAAGATTACCCAGGCCATTATTACCGTTACTTCATTTTTCATTTTATGTGGAACACTTGTTTACGCCTAATACTGAAACAAAATACTTCCTTTTGTATGTGCGTGTATCAGTTCATAGCCAAACACAGTTCATTAAAACAAAAATGCACGAACTCAATTTGCGGTCCAGTGTTGCATAATTTTGATATGTGGTGACTGTTGTACTCTACGTTACTACCAAGCGCCCAATACACACCAGTGCAATAGTAATGCTTGCAATATAATGAGTGATATGTTTATACAGCTGCCTACTATAGACAAAAACGATATCCCACATTAATAACGCAATGACTGATCATCTGAATTAGTTGCCAAAATTGTGGAAACACTTCCAATATTTACATATTGCAGAACTTCATTCAACTGTTGCTCCAGTTACGTAGTTAATCGTCCAATGTATGATCAAATAATGAAATAGCATTATTTGATTGTTTGTAAACATTACCGCCAATATCGTAGAGTATTTTTAAAGCGTGATGCCAGAAATGCAGGTGTTTCCACAGTTTTGGCCACTAGTGTACATCTGATGTTGGTTTTCAGTGCAGGACGGTACTTGACAGCAGTCCCTAGAACCAAGTGAAGCGTACAGCCATGTTTCAATGGCGGGAAGCAACAAAACCATATAACAAAATATTATCAAAGACCATTTTCAAGATTTTTAGCTATTTACTGCAGACGTTGCATATTATATACTGCAAAGCTGTCACGCTAAGCATATATATTTGCCCCAGGTTTCATGTAAACTATAGACTATAGTATGTAAAAAGTTGATGAAGATGATAATGTATAGTTAAAACACTTAGATAGCGACACGAAAGCACATTCTTTGAATCGTACAATCATGTATATGAAAAACCGCGGCAGAGATCGATTTACTCAGGTAAATTCTTTCTCCTGCTGTAATTCCACCCCGTATCCTGTGACAGTGTGTGCTGCTGTATTTGCAAACCCAGAGTTCACACTCATACCTTGCATGTCATCTTCTTCTTTAGATTCCATTTGCGTTATATCTTTTTCCAGAGTCTCCATATTGTAAATATAAAGCCAAATTGATCTTAAGGAGAGAAAAATTCCGAAATAAAAAAAAACCTCCGGGAAGTTCTAACGTCAATTCTGCCTATTCGCAACTCCCGCCCCTTGAAATAATTATCTAGTTAACCATTAACATAGTGCCTGAAGAGTTCAGCGGCTCTGCCTTATCGTATTTGTGAAGGTGGGGAACTTGGCACATCGCAAGGAAAAGCAGGGCATGCTTTAAGCGCAGATAGGGGGTCCTCCTCTCAGTGAAAGTTTTTTTTAAGCAGTATTACACGCCCACCCAGAGCAGCTCACATGCATGGTCTCGGTAAGTCTCCGGGGTGGTATTCAAAATGTAATGGTTGTTTGCAATGGCAGTGCGGGTAAACATAGGTTTAATGGTATGAAATAACCGTGCTGCATATGGTGGTTTTGCTCGACATTTAGTGATGCTTTCTTTATGTGTGCGGACAGAACATACATAAGAAAGTGACTCGCACAGGGAGAAGGGACGGTGCCCTTTTCGTGTTCTTTTTGCTGCTCTCCCAGCGACACGTCTTTTACCTGCATAAAATGATTACATTTCTGACTCTTATTACACATTAAAGTAGATTATAACTTATTTATAACTTGACAGATTCTCTCTTTTGCTGCGGTACTAGCTTGACTGTATTGAGTAGATATGAAATATTTAACTGGACGAACATTCATTTGCACTTGAAACTCTTAAATCCGGGTGTACTTTTAATGAATGAATGAATTAATTACTAAATATTCTCTCGCTATTATTTCACCATGTTAAGCTGTTAACGAAATACGTGGTAGCTGTAAACGTCTTTCAGATTACATCATGAAATACTAAAATAATATGTTGCCTTTTTAGAGAAAGAATGACAGTTGAGAAATATAACGTTCATTTTGAATATGGCGCCAGTGAGAATATTTTGGGCTTGCCCCCCCCCCCTCCTTCCCATCATGAATTGTACTTATCTTATCTATTACGGAGGGCGCTCTTCATTTTCAGGGTGTGCTCTCAATCTCCACTTCACACATTGTAACCAAAAAAAGAAAAAAATATATATAGTGATGATGCTGTCTCTCCCTGTTTCGCGGCTGCGGAGGGACCGCGTTCTGCCAGAATGAACCACTGAGAGACGACGTTGTATTTCCATTATCTGGAATTATTTGATGATGAAAGCACATCTCTTTTTACATAGGGCAAAAAAATGGCATCGTTCTGTGAATTCCTAAACAGCAGACGGCAGTGGGATTACAGTGTATGAACTAAATCCACCCCACTACCCTATTTCCAGGTCCCTTGGGGTGACACTTAAACACTTCATAAAGTAAACTCTTTATGAAGAGGCACCAGTGCATTTTTATCCAATTATAAAAGCAGGAAACCAGCCAGCCATCTTAAACATTAAGGTCGCATTTTTGTCTGAACTGTTTTACTAAACAAATGGCCTTTTCTCCATGCCTTCTGCTTTGTGTGTGTGTGCGCACTTTTCCCATCCTTCTATACTTAATTATTCTAATGTTTTCATTGTATGATTACATGTCCCAAGGCTATATCTGCTGTAAATATTGATATTATGCACTCAACACTCTGGTCTAATGAAGCATTAAAAACTAAAATCGAAATAAACTTCTTGCCTTATTTCCAGCAGGATAAGAAGTGAAAAAAATGGAGACACCATATAAGAAATCACCCTGTAGTTTCATCCATCTATAAATCCATCCATCCATCCATCTTCTTCACGCTTATCCTGATTATGTTCAGGGGGGGCCCGGACCCTCTCAGGCATGACAGGGTACAAGGCTGGGGGCCACTCTGATAAGATCCCAGCCCATTGCAGGGCTCATATACAGTCACATTCTCGCACGCAGTCATATGCTGCGGGCGATTCAGACACGCCGATTAGCCTCACTGCATGTATTTGGACTGCAGAAGGAACCTGGAGCACCCAGTGGGAACCCATGTGACACAGAACAAACATGCAAACTCCACACACACAAAAAAGCAGGATTCAACCCCCCCCCAGCCCTGGAAGTGTGAGGCCCAGTGTTGTGCACTGAGGCACCAGCCACTTCCCATTGAAATGACATCACCATCCACGCCATGCATTTCTGAAGTACATCTCATTGACGTACATGAGATGGTAGACGCACAGTTGCTCGCACTTTTGAATATTATCATTGCCTTACCTTGTCTTCCCCCTCTGGCATGCTTAGTTACAGTCTAAAACCTGCAGGACATATAACGTATGTGGGACATGCTAGCTTTGAATTGAGATGAACAAACAAATGTAACATAGTATAACATTACATTATAATGTAACCCATCATGTTTCATACAAATGTATTGAGGCATTGTAATCTTTTACTGACAGAAAGGGACAAGTTGATTTATCGTTTTACATTTAAACATTTATTATTTCATGATGAAAACTGCTACTCCAGCACACCATATGTAAGGTGTGACGTCTGAGAAGAACGCAGGCAAACAAAATATAGATACCCTGTAAGACGTATATTTGCCGGCTTATTCTTTACCACATTAAAGTATCGTACAGCCACAATAAATGAATGCTGTGATTTCTGCTGTTGGGGTTCTGATACGTCCAATACAAATATCTAGCACAGAAAAGACATTTGCAATGTCTGGAATGCATGGCCTACTTTTGTTTTTATTGAAAAAAACATGAAGGGTGAAAGTGTGCCGATGGCAATTAAATCTCTGCCACAGCAAAGCTGTCCATTGTAAGCCCATACGCCCTATGACATCTGTGTCTGGACGTGTCTGCAACGGAGACATCACATTTCCTGACAGAAAAACCCATGACAGTAGTTGTACTGTACTTTGTAAATAGTGTAAAACAAAAAAAAACATAGTGCCCTCTAGTGGCTACAGCCCCACACTGGCTCAATTATTTAAGTACAGTAAGGTCAATTTACAAACTAAAATGATTATCTTATTTCCCGCAGGGTTAATGTATTAGTAATGTATTACGGTCTTAGGTCTAGAACTCTGTTTTAATTATATGTATTACTTTTGTACAAATTCTTAATCCATTCACAATGCATTTCATTGTAACAAAAAAAGTCAATACTTACAAATGGTTTGAAAATCAAATGGCTTACATTTAAGTAATAATATCTGTATTTTACACTCCTGACAATGACAATTATTAAATATATAGCAAGTTTAATGACAATTATATGTAGATATGATTTAATTTGTTATATAACATTAATATTGCAAGTTGCGTCAAACATTCACAAATCCAACAATAAAATATATTCAGAAATTTAGAAAATATAACCTGGAACATAAAAAAATAATTAGTCTTTACAGTTAACTTGTAATAATCACTGAAGTACAATTTATGGTTTATCCAAAACTCTGAACAAGCCATAAGGAAAAATTATTAAAGGACAGATTTATGCATCTTTGTATTTTGAACAAAACCAAAGCAGCATTTTTGTGCCAATTTCAATGTCAGAGTCTAATTATCTAACAGACACATAGAAGCATTAAAACAGTTTTAAGGACAAAACTGCAGAAGAAGACATGAAAGAGCCTAAAGGTAAAGCATGACAAGGCAAACACTAAAAACGCCATCAGAATTCGTCTGGCATGCGGCATGGTGGCATTTCAATCTGAACAAAGAGTGACACCCTCCAAGTTACCTGACAAAGACTTAACTGCCCTCCATCAGCACTGGGGTATCGGTCAATTGTTCTGGCACGCTGCCCACTGGTGTTACTTGATGTCACAAAGACCAGATCCCACAAGATCCATAGCATGGAGAATGTTAAAGATTCACATATCCCGGGTTTAATCGTTTAAATGATTAACGTTGGAGAAAGGCAACCTATCAAATCACATTTTAAGAAAATCTCCACTGATAAAACTCTTTTAGACAAACTTGCATTTTATTTAAAGTGGTATATTAAGCTATTTGTAAATAATTATTAGTTAACACAGGCATATTTATTAATAACGCATGGACCTCTGGCAATAGTAACTGATGTAAAAATAAGGCATATTTTGTTAATGTAAAAGATAGCCTGAAATATACAGAGTTTTATATCGTGAGACAAGGTACAACGTGATAAAAAACTATCCTACTATTTCTGGCTCTGAGGGTGACACAACTCTGCTTACTGAATATTTTTTAAGCAGGGACATTTTTGACTCACTATGCGGCTATACATTGTATAACACGGGATTAATTTCCAAAGTTTAGTTAAAGGAATGTCACATACAACAAAATATTTTCAATTAATAAATATAAATACATTACTAAATAAGTCCATTAACGTTTATTTACGCACAATTCTGAATGATCAATGCTTTTTATGTAAGACACATGACGTCGTTCCTTAACACCTTCAAGAAATTCCAATTTTAATGTATTACGAATTATTTATATACGAATGCACCCTAAAACAACTACTTAGATTTTTTGGGGTGAATATATAGAATTATTCTGCATGAAAACATCTGCGTTTTCATGTGCAATATACGAAGGCTTCTTACTTCATTTTCGTTTTGCCTCCTGCTGCAACAAACTTCAAACGCAAAACAAGCATCACTATACCGCCGCGACCTCTATATGAAAACGTATGTGGAAACTTTTCAATTTACATAATACATGACTTCCTTCAGTAAATTACATGAATGGATGGCCTCATGAGAGCGTCGTGCTCAGTGACTGCATTGCCTGTTTAACTGCAGTGGGCGTTTCTGAACGCAGATGGCGGTATTGAGTATATATTTGTTTCAGTCCCGTTTCCCTCCATGGTCTCTCCTCTCCCTGAGTAACTTGGCGTTTGGTTCAGTTCATTATACAGTCCCATTTTCTCCCTCCATTAGGGGCATCTCTCTGCCTTTTGGACTGAGTGAAAATTCCACCAAGAAGCAAGAAGAGGAAAAAACACCTTTAAAGGGGAAAATGGACATGAAAAAGAGGATTCACTTGGAGCTTAGAAACAGGACACCATCTGATGTAAGTGCTTTTTTTGCTTGAAGAACCTCAAACCTTAGTTACTTAGCTTAGCTAGCTACTTTTTTGCTTTCCTAGTGACCTGTGCAGCTAGCAGGCTAGCTAACAGGCTAACGGTGACCACATGGGTTTAATGTTTTTCCAAATGTTACAAAGGCGGAAAAATGCGAGCCATCCGCGCGTCCAGCCTCATGTTTCCGAGCTCGGGGCTGACGATCAAGTATTGAAAACAAACATCCTATGTGGCCAAGTACTTTCGAAAGGCTTATTCTTTATCTACCATGCATTTATTATAGCCCCTTAACCGCTCCGCAGTTGCTCGCTTCGTCGTTGTGTGCACCGGCCAGGTCGTCTTAATAAAAATATAGAAATCCAACTTCTGCATGGAGGGATCGAAGGACGATTTTACCACGATGCGTGGGACACGGGAAGGTTTATTTTATTTTGAGACCTTGGTAGCCATGTTTATACTCGCGAATGTGGGGCGCCTTTATTACAAAGCACTTTTCTTTTAATAAATGAAGCCCCGCAAGGTAGCGAATCTTGAGTGTTGCTCACACCAACTATTACTTTAAATTTCGATAAGTAATGGTTAACTAAACTGGCGTTACTAGTTCGGACTGGCCACAAAAATCACCGAGACGGGCGGAGTCGTCAAAGTGCTTTTGCCTTTTTTGTTGTACGAGCCTCCATGTAGATATAAAAACTACCTGCAATAATATTTCAGCGGACTAGTAACTCACGTTAATTCGCCCATTCTTTTAACCCCCAGAAGCCGCCTAGTCTGCCTTTAGCAGTTAGTTGGGTTAACTTTACATGCAGAGTGGCGGATGAGGCTGCTTCTCCATTTAATCCGTGTTTACATGTCGCACCGATCGTATTAAAAAACTAATGTGCACGTTGGTGATCCGGCTCGGCCATCCTCCTTCGTGTGTTATTTTTTTAAAGCGCCACGCCGCGTTGCCGGCATCTGCCGCCGGCCGCGGCAACCTAGTCCCACCGGCTGAGGCAGCCACTTTTTCGGCTTCCCGCCATATTCGGCGAAGAGCCCCCTTCAGCTGCGTATCTGCTACGGCGTACGGAAAATGTCGTGTTTATCGCCCCACAACTCCATCAGAAACACTGAGTACGTCCAACAACATTTAGATGCTTTTATTTTATTAATTCCCCCCACTAGTTCGCGGGCGAGCCCGGTCGGCTGTGTGGACCGACTGTACCCAGTCACCTCCGATAGCCCTCGGACATGCAATAAAATGCCGACATGCGCGTCAAAAATGTAAACTTTTATAAATGTTCGGGACATTTTCACTTGCTTTTTTAAAAAAAATTCCTGAGCAGAATAAGCGGTTCTCGTGGCCGCGCGCGGAGGGCTCGCGCGCCGTGCCTTGCTCGGCGCCATGTTGTCCCCCCCGCCGTCTTTGAAGCGCTGGAGAAAGGAAACTCTCCATCTTTGTCTCACTGATTTCCGCTCCGAGCGTTTCCTCCGCCGCTCGGCCACAAGAACCACCGACTGTTCGCTCTACCGCGTCTATCGACGGGCGATGGCTCTTCATCTTTCCCCCGCAGTAAAAAAACAAAAACAAAACGTTTGCTAAGAGAATAATGTATATTAAAGTTGTTTTTTATGACGACGCGCCGCCGCGTCACCCCTCTCTGCTGCCGGTGGTTAATGGCGGGCTGACTCGTGCTCTGCAGCGCCTTAGCAGCGCGGCGCCCCTTAAAAGGGCAATGGCTATGCTAGGCTAGGCTATGCTAACTGTCCGCGAGCGAAAATCGCAGCGTTTGTCAGTCACCCCCGGCGGCGTCTGATATTAAAGGCGCCTTTTTGCTGCATTTCCCTGTGACTTCCTCTCAAACACATGCGTAGCCCGTAATCACAAGGCACAATTCCCCTCCATTTTGGTTCCGTAAATTAAAAAAAAAAGTGATTGTGGTTAAACTGGGTGGCCAGCTACTTAGTAATCTTTATAACTTAAGACGAGTTATTCTCGGGTGTTTTAAAAATAAAATCTGGCTGCACTTTTTGGCGCAGTCAGCGCGAGGCTGATACTCAAACACATACCCTGGGCCTATAAAATGTGGGTGACTGGCTGAATTAAAGTCGAGTTGCAACCTGAATGGGGATGATTATTGGGGAAAAACCGCAGGTGTGCTACTCGCAAGGGGTGCAAAAAAGTAAGGGCTGGATTCACATGGCGGAACGACACACATCCTGCTCCTTCGGCTCATCGTCCTTGATTTTTTTTTTTTAAAGCGCACCCCGTCACTATCTCATTCTTCATGACCTTTGGAGGATGCAGAAATAGAAATGGTGCTTTCAGAAAATGCATATCACTGTAGATACTGGAATGACTGGGAGAAGTTTCGGGGGAGCTTTGCAGCTCTGTGCGTCCACGTCATCGTCTCCCATTGACCACAGTCTGCTTCTCAGAACAGGGCTCATTCCATAAGAAATATGAGCTGTGGGTCTGCAAGTAAAGCAAACAAGGCTGCTTTTGTGTAGACATTTGTTTTAATCATATGCCACTTGATTTTGAGTAGGTCCCCCCAGGGCATCTATTTATTTAAAATTATTTTTTTTCTGAACTATTTTGTGATTGTATTGTGGGTGTATTAGGGTAAGTATTGTTAAAATGGGACACCTGGCAAAATGGGACAATTACACTTTGCCATTATGTGTGTGAAACTTTTTCTTTTCAATATAGTGTTCAAGGGGTACTAATGTATTTAGAATAGTATCGAGTTGGGGTTGAAAAGATTGTGTAATTTTTTCCAGAAAGCAAATTTTCAGAAAATGTCACATTTTAACAATACTCTCACCCTATTTGTACCATATACTTTCCGACATGAGAAGCTGAATTGATTTGTGTTTTATAGGTACGAGAACTTGTCCTTGACAACTGCAGGTCCAATGAAGGGAAAATCGAAGGCCTCACTTCAGAATTCGTCAATCTTGAATTTCTTAGCTTGATCAACGTGGGCTTAATCTCAGTCTCCAACCTTCCCAAGCTTGGCAAGCTAAAAAAAGTAAGCAAGGTTTTTCTTCAGCATGTTGATATAACCTAGAATACTGGTGGAACATATGCATTTTTACAAATGAGGTGACAGTGAGGTGGTGCAGTGGTTAGCACTGTTGCCTCACACCTCTAGGACCTGGGTTCGAGTCTCCGCCAGGGTTCTGTGGTGGACTTTGCATGTTCTCCCTGTGTTGTTCTGGGGTTCTCTCCAGGTACTCTGGTGCCCCCCCCCCCCAGTCTAAAAACATGCTATTTTGATGTTGAGCTACAATTTGGTAACTCCAATTCAGAATAGCTTGTTTTTCGAATGTCCTTTGGTCAGCATGGTGTGATGGGTTGGTGCCCCCATCCTGGGTTGTTCCTTACCTTGAGCTCATAGCTTCTGGGAGAGGCTCCGCCCCCCACTACCCTGAATAGGAGAAATGGGTACAGAAAATGGATGGATGGAGACGAGGACAGTCATTCTGCCGTGTGCATGCAGGAGCTTATTTTAATACCATTATGTATGTATGGATATAACAGCATGAATTGGCTCATTTTCCCTCCCTTTAAAAGTCTTGTGCTTTAACACATTTTGTTTTCAATGTGCATATATTAAATATTTAAATCTTCTTAACCAAAGTTTCTTTATGAATTTCTGATATACTTGTGTACCATCTTGTCATTAATTATTGATAGTTACATGTCTAATTGTTTTTGGTTGTGTTTTTGTTTGTCTTAAAACAACCCTGATTTTTTTTTTTTTTTTTTTTGTTTTGTTTTTTGCTTAATGTATTCTCAGTGTTTTTCGATATGTTTTGTAAGTTTAAATTTCCAATTTTCTTTCAGTTGGAGCTCAGTGACAACAGAATTTCTGGCGGCCTCGACGTTTTAGCAGAAAAACTCCCAAACCTCACGCACCTAAACCTAAGTGGAAACAAGCTGAAAGACATCAGCACATTGGAACCACTGGTAAGGCGTCTTCTCACAGCAAAGGAATTTATCGTAATGCCTCTGTTTTGCACTGTACCTGTAAATAATCCAACAGTGCAAGACTGACGTATTTGTATTGTTAAAATGTAAATCCTAACACTTTTATGGGAATAACTCTGTAAAAATATACTAAGCCATTTTCATATTTGTTTCCTGTAATCCACCCTTGGTGAAAACTCATTTATGGTACACGGGATTGTGTTTTTAATCTGTAGCACTACAATTATGATTCATAGTGTTTTTTTTTCTTCCTTGTGTGCGGTCGTTACGGTCATGATGTGAAGTTGACGATTGTTCTGTGTTCCATACAACTGTCATAGTGATTCTTTATTTCTGCTCTGCGTACCTAATTGTTCCGTTCACTAGAAAAAGCTGGACAACCTGAAGAGCCTCGACCTTTTCAACTGTGAAGTGACGAACCTCAACGATTACCGGGAGAGCGTCTTCAAGCTCCTTCCACAGCTCACGTACTTGGATGGATATGACATGGATGACCACGAAGCCTCTGACTCGGATGGAGAGGTGGATGGAGATGGAGTAGATGAAGAAGATGATGATGACGAAGGTGTGAATGGATGTCTTCTGTGAAAATGAAGCCTTTTAAAAGCATTTGATCGCGTTCACAGCTAGGGACGGCGCTGGTGATTCCGCCATCCCGACTGCTTTCTTTCGTGTGTACAGAAGGAGAGGAGGAGGAAGACGAAGATGGGGAAGATGGCGAAGAGGATTTTGATGAAGAGGATGACGACGACGATGATGACGATGAAGTTGAAGGCGAAGAAGATGAGGAGGATGTAAGTGGAGAAGACGAGGTATGAAGGTCTTCCCTGTCCCTTAAGGTGTTGTTGAAGTGCAGCCGACTGAATTGCTGTTGAATTGAAAGGATTTTTATCAAGTCGTACTTGTTTGTCTAGGAGGAAGACTTTGGTCAGGATGGAGAACTCGATGATGAGGATGATGATGAGGACGATGATGATGAAGGTAGGTCTCAGTTTCCCCTGAAATGTAGTCACTGCCCTCCAGTCAAATGGGGAGGGGGGGGGGACTCTGTAAACTGACATTTGTTGTTTTTTCCAGAAGAAGAGGAAGGTAGAAAAGGCGAGAAGCGAAAGAGAGAGGCTGAGGACGAAGATGACGACGAGGAAGATGATGATTAAAAGCAAATGGCCTACCAGTTACCAACCCCTTACCCCCCTTCCACCATTTTTTTATTTTTGCTCCATTTCCCCCCCCCTCCTCCCCACACGCCGCCTCCAGAGCTCTGCCCCCGTACAGGACTGGATTGTGTTGGGTGTACTGGGGGCCTCAGGAGGTTTGCCCAGGGAATTGCTACCAGAACCCCTCTGGTATTATTTCGTTCAGCATTCCACTATTTCAGTGTCAACCTATTTTTTGTGGATTCACTTGAGGACTTTGGGGACTGGTATCTAGTTTGGGTTTTGCGCTTTTAATATTTTTGTTTGAGTTTTTTTTTTTTTTTTTTTTTTTTTTTTTTTTTTTTTTTTTTTTTTTTTTTTTACCTTGTTTATTTTTATTTTTGTTTTTCCCCTCCACCCCAGTAAGATTATTGCTATAGCAACAAACGGTGATGGGGGGGCCATAATTTGAATGGCCCCCTGTTGCTGAAATCAAGGTTGTAGCTACATTTTTACTTTCTGTATGTCAGACACAAACTTTGTAAATAAAATCTTAACATTTTGCGTCTTGCCGTCCTGTGCAGTGCTTTTCCCATCGTAACGTCGGAGGTGGACTAGACTTTTCTCCAATATGCATGTTATGGCCTGAAACCTTTAGTGATAAGCCTGTACACAGATGGGCATTATGGCAGCTGTTGCAATAAGGACCATATCGTGTTCAGGCCATTGTACCTGAAGATGTTGTTTTGCAGTGAGTGTACTTAACCGTTTGCAGTGATGCTCATTCAGAATACCTTCAGCCACCGTGTCACTTATTTTTCCTTTGGCTAAAAAGAGTTGACCAGCTCTCATGATTTTTTATATATTTTTTTTGTATATCTGCAACCCACCTGACCATCACGAGGACCTGAAATGGCCGTCGGAGGCTCCTGTTTCGTCTGCACAATCGTAGCGGAAGTACATTTGTTCTTGGGTATAGTGAAACAGAAGTTATGTCACTGGTTAGGGGCAGCGTGTGGCTCAGTGGGCTAAGCCTGTGTGCCTGTGGGTCCTTGAGCAAGGCCCTTAACCCCCAGCTCCCTGGTCCCCTTTGCAGACAGCTTACTCTACAAAGAGCAAGTTAAGGGAGGTGTAAAAAGAATTTTCCCACGGGGACAATAAAGGTTTCAATTATTATTATTATATACTGATGGAACATCAGAAAAGTGACCAATTTAATGCCTTGAAAGTGATGAGATGGCTCAGTGTAGTGTTGACATACTGGTATAGAGGAATACGATTAACAGCAGAAACATGTTTCTTCCATGTCAGGTAGTATTAAGCATGTTTACGACACAAAAAAAGAAACTGAATCAGATTTATTTTATATACTTTATGTATTTCTTTGAATACAAAAAATACATGACATTAGGTAATTTTAGCAATATGTATTTCAGCAGTGTATTGTGTACCTATCTTGAAAGACACGTCACAATATTAAAAATGTACAAATCGCCGTTTCAAATTTAGGCACAATTAGTCTCACTGCCAAGCAGCAACATTCTGTTTGGAAACGTAATGTACAGGACGAGACAGGGGAACGGGCAACTGTAGCGGAGTCAGTAACCCACTCCAGTAGATAATGCGGGGTGGTGAAGCCGGCGCAGCACGGAGACGGGTCTCCTAGGAGCGGGTACAATCCAATCACTTGGCTGCTGCGGAGATGCTACGATTTATTTGGCTTTGACTTCAGGTCCGGCGATGATTTTCTTCACCACGCTCTTCATGCTTATAATCAAAAGCATTTCTAATGAGTCCTGGTCTAAGCACCATTTTATGGGCTGATGTAAGTCTGGTTTGTCAGATTCACACAAACTACTCTCCGGGCGAAATAATCACCTCTCACCATCCCCATTCGCGAAATGATCGCTGTATGACTGCCGTTTCCAAATGGCTATTAAATCTTTCCATCTTTCGATTTAGGTCTATGCTCTTCAGAAGTATTGACGACCTCTTAAAAGTTTAAGATTTCAAAAATATTTTACAGCTGAAGACTACAAGGAGTGAACACGTACTCATGGTTACAGAAAACAGTATAGAAAAAAAGACGAAAGACGTTACACGTTAATTATATTGGCATTAGAATCAGGTTACCCTTGTATGATTTCGCTGTATTATCTATACACACACACATATATATATATATATATATATATATATATATATACACACACACACACACACACACACAGT
>JAODKF010000093.1:1037562-1048024 GCA_026779585.1 Mormyrus proboscirostris
ACTTATTTCCATACCAAGATCCACCAGCAACCCCCCCCCCCCCGGCTTACACACCCCACCCATTTTACCCCCATTCACAGGTGTACGGGCTCTGGGAAAAGAATCGGGTGAAACCCGCATTTAAAATTACACAATTCACAGAAGTTCCACATTCTCTGATGCATACCGGAATCATTTATCGCCGACTTTAGTGCGCACACAATCCCTTCAAGTGTGATCTTAAAAGAGGATCAGTGTTGATTGTTGCTAGGTTGACTGGGTTAAACGCTAACACTAAATTAAATCACGATGGACTATTTCTTAGAACAGGAGGGTTTTCACCTGGGGTCTGTCTAAATTGAGGAAATACTAAAACATGGAATACTAATGAATAAAGAAAGAAATAAATAGTATTAGAGTGGTCTTTAGTTCTGACATGTGGCAGGGCAGGGGGGGTCCCTATCATTTGTCATCCGGGGGTTCCTGTTTAAAAATAGCCACGTATTAGCAGTCTAATTGGCATGCTAAGCTATACTGAATTATAACAGATTTTTTGTTAATAGCTTATTGAGAACGCTGATTTAATTGGCGCTGTGATATACGGGCCGCCATGGTCTGTTTTGAAACAGGGAAGCTAATCCCTTCTTCCAGCACCAGAATCGTCCTGAATGTGGACTGAATGATGATGATGACAGGCATCCATCCCGGGGGGGTGGGGGGGGGAGGTTTGCCACTCCCAGGATTCCCTTCTCTCAGAGGGTCACATGCTCCATTTGAGCTCTTTGAAATTTTAATCAAAGCAGAGATGCTCTATTAACCTCATCGACGGTTAAAACGGCACTTATGATCTGTCAGAGAGGACATCCACCAGTTTGTACTCTCTTCCCGCACCTCTCTCTCCGAGTCTTTCACATTCCAGAAACTTCTAATTCATCTGCCCAGCAGACAGAAAATCAGTCAGCCCTTCAAGGACAATACCGAACACATCCTATCACACCCACTCTCTAACGCGGCAAACGAACCGTGACACGACACTCTCCGAGGACATTTGATTGCCCGACCAAAAAGATGCATTTTGCTTGTGTTTGTTTTGCGTTTGCTTTCATGGAAAACAGACTTCAGTCCAGCCGGAGACCATCACGGAGTCAGACATCCGTCGGTACATTAGCTGTGGTCCGAAAGTCACATGAAACACAAAACCATATCCATCCCCGTGTTGACTTAGGTTGGAGCATCTACAGCTGAATTGAGCTACGAGCTACGCCCATCGGATAATGGGCCCTATCAGCAGAGCAGGGGCCCCTATGCACCAAAGCTGGAATGGGAACATGAGAGGCTCTCCACAGGCAAAATCTACCCGGGCTTATTTTCCATATGATATGTCACTTCACACACACACACACACACACACACACACACACACACGCACACACGCACACGCACGCACACAGAAAGTGAGAGAACATTGTCAGACCAGTGAATATAACACCACTTTGGAAAGGTTCTGAAATACTGATGGTATGTGAACATACAACTCTGGGAAAAATAAGATACCATTCAATATTTTTTTTAAATTTGCATTTTAAAATCCTGGTTCTGCTGGCAGGAGGCTACACTGAGCGGCAGGTTACTTCCAGGTTCAGAGTTTCTAAGACAGCAGGACACAAGAATAAGGTGAAGCAGGAGCCACTGGGAATGACCAGAAACAAACCAGGTAGAGGGCAGAAGCGACTTTCTAATGCCAGAGATGACCGTTAACTTATGTGACAGTTTGTCATGAATCATTGGATGACATCAAGTGACCTTCAGAAGGAACGGGAAACATTAAGTACAGGTGTGAGGTGCACTGCTAGGACAGTTCATATCAGGCTCCTAGAAGCAGGACTGAAGTTCCATAAAGCAAGGAAGAAGCTCTTCATTAATGAGGAACAGAGAACCAGGCTGCAGTTTGCAAAAGAATGTATATTTTTCACAGGTACACAGTCTGAGAAATAAACTGAGAAAGGATTGAAACTGAGGATATTGCTGTGGTCTCTTAATTTTTCCCGGTGCTGTGTTACAGTATGACCACTATGAAATGATGTGCACAATTAATGTAATTAGCTGATGCCTTTATCTAAAGCCATGAACGTTTTTGACAAAGCAGGGTCAGTCAGTCCCTGGATCAACTGGGGTTAACGGCCTCTCTCAGGGGCCCAACAGTAACATCACTCTGCAAGGCGACATCACTCTGCAAGGCGACATCACTCTGCAAGGCGACATCATTCTGCTGACCCTGGGACTTCAAATTGTGACCTTCTGATCACAGACATAGACATCACTTAGCCACATACCACCCCCAATTCTTGTGCTTTACATTAACCTTGTCCCCCCCCCAACATTAAGACATAGACAGGTGCTAAAGTAAATTATATAGCCAAAAGGCCACCACCAGTGTTAACTTTCTATCCCATCACCAATATCATCCTGGGGGTGGGGACAAGCTCTCCATCGATCCTGGAGGAGTATGGGGGGGGGCAGCTTTCTCTGACCTCCTTAAAAGCACTTACCAGCTTCCTGCATCTTTTTGCTCTTCAAAGAGATCTGACTGGCCAACAGACAGGCATCATAAACAGGTACTCCTGTTAGTAACGACTAAAGAATTCCCATTAGCCAATCACAGTAGCTGAGTGCATTAACCAATCGCATTAGCATACAGACATGCAGGAACAGCCCAAGACAGCAGGCTGATTAATATGACCACAGACAGGTTTCCACAGGAAGCTGATGTACCCTGAAGCACATTGAACTGGACTGCATGGGGCTTTGTGCACACTGTAAACAATATATGACATGTGGAATATAAAGCCTTCATTGTCGCTGTACAAACAGCAAGTACAGCGAAATTCAATCTGTGTATATCTTAGTCTCCTACAAAATACTCATAAATATACAGAAGAGACTGAAAGGGGTTGGCCATTTGTCCAGCGCCCCGGAGCATTTTTTTGACTTATGGGAGTTGTACTTACACAAAAAGGTTTTGAGGGCAGAATGAAAAATGATTGGTTCAGACAAATAACCAATCAGATTGTAGAGAAGGTGCGTCCAAGTGACTAGAAGAGGTGTGACCAAGATCTGATTGGTTGGTCCCGCCACCTCTATTTGCTTGGACCTACCTCCTCTACAATCTGATTGGCTGTCTCTCTGAACCAAAATTTTTCATTCTGCCCCCAGAACATTTTTACGCAAGTAAAACTCAGATGAGCAGTTGTTTGAGGTTCCTTCCAGAGATCGACACAAACATGCCGTAATTGTGTTATGAGGAAGGTGCTTTTGTGTTTATTTGGGTTGCGTTGGATGTGTATATCTCATATAACATGTTCATATGGGCTGAATAAGGCATGAGGCCCATTAATGGCTGTTTTTCCCCATCATTAAGTAATCAGTGAGCGGAATCACAATTGATTGGTTTTTAATTACCTATAATTAATTATATTGTAGTGACCTTCCACAAGCTCGTTCTGTCAAGGGCTATATTAACCACCCTTCGTTTCCATGCTTCCTGTACAGTGTGAGGATTTTTACCGTATTAAACCTAATACGGAGGCAGCGGCAGATTGGTGAGCAGCGTGAACGAGGCTCTCAGGCTAAGCAGCTTGAGGGCGCTTGAGCTGCTCACACGGGACAATACCGCCGCACCGGGCGCACGTGCACCATCACCTGACACCCGCACCGGACTCACCCTCCACTTCCCCGGCGGGTTTCAGTCCCTCCCCAAGGAGCCAGTGTAGCGGACAGCGGCTGCCTGCGTACCACCTGCCAGCCCCCCCCTCCAAGAGGGAAGCCCCACCCCCCTCCCCTGTCATCCCTAAATCCAGCCCGCTGTGGCCGTAAGACTTGAAGGCCAGACTGGGCATCGTACATTCAGAACAAGCAGATACAGACATCACGGTGGGGGGGGGGCAGCTTTAATTTCGAAATGATGACCCACACTACAGTCAGCACCGTGGTGAATCGATTCGTTTAGACTCTTCTGAAGTCAGGTAACATCTGTGTGAATGCTCCAAAACCGGGGCACCCCGTGGGGGGGGGGGGGGAGTGTTTAGGATAATCTCAAGGCTGGGGGTGTGTGGCAGTGTGGTGTGCGTCATCTTCCAGAACACATGCAGTTACGATGCATCTACAAATCTCACAGATCTCAGCATATCGAGCGTAACGAACGAACACGGGTCAAATACGGAGCAGCTCTAAAACCAATCCCACATGCCACTGCTGTGCCCTACGCTGCCTTCTGGGCCCAAACCCTACCACCTACCGAGCCGGGCAGAGAGCGAAAGAGAACTGGTGCTGCGATTACGCAAAGAGATGCAGGGAATTTGACCAGAAATCGTGAACCCACATCTGTAGCCACCAGGCAGATTTTATTTTCTGTCTGGCTTCGTCAAAGACACTAAATCAGACGTGGGTTTAATTTACAGAGATTCCCACAGCAAACGAAAGCAGTAAATTAATTAGGCGACAGGGGTTTTACTGACTCGAGCTCCAAGGCGAGCCTTGATTGGCGGAACATTCCAGATGGATGAGCGGAGTTGCTTACTCCGCCACAGCGGAAACCGAACGTACAGCCACCAAGGCGACCATGAGCGTGCTGAGCGAGACCGTCATCACCGGCAAACCATTCCAGAATGAATCAAGGAGGAGGGGCGTAGGCGAAATAATTATATACCGGCAGGACTCTCCGGCAAGCTGTAACCTCGACACATTACATCACCCTGGAGTGCAGAGGTGTGTCTGACTTACGGCCAGAGGGGGCGCCACCTGGCCACCTCAAACTCCGCTGGCTACCTGACTGACCGTCAGGTGCAACAAACGCGTGTCAGGCCACAACAGAGCAAACGAACACTGACAACACCAGCAGGCCTATTAACGGGAGTCATCATGAAAGCCGCCACTAACATCTGACCACGCATCCCTGCTTGGAATTGTGATTTTTTCACCCCTCCCACTCCAACCACTCATTAATAACGTCTATCTGTCTTCCAACCACCTCCCAACTTGCAGGGGGGGGTCTGCACTCGATCACAGAACTCGCACATGCAGCTGCAGACTACGGGCAATTTAGAGACATGACGGGCGACTGCATTCCAAAAACGTGCAACCAGATTCGTGAACCCTTGCGGGCAAACCCCAGTGGTATGTGCTAGTAAGGAGATACGAGCTGACCTTTGTGTGCAGAGCGGCCACGAACAAAAGACGAGGCACTAAAATCATACAGAAAATATGCTGCTCGTTTAGACGGTAGACGCGGCTCCATTCGTGTCAATTATGAATAACGTTTTAAGGCATCACCGGCCTTTGTCACCAAAGCCATATCTAGAAAAACAAATCACCGCTCTACCAGTTCATCCACAAGTTACAGGCGACACGACAAGGACTCGGACTTCATAATGAAAACTATGTAAACACAGCTTACAGAACTTATGTACACGTCAAGGATGTAAGTGAGAGTTTGATAATCTGGGGAGGGGCAAAATATTGTCATTCACTCAAATTAAAAGTTCTGTTTCTTGCACAGAATGACTAATCCTTTTTTATTATTCAATGTTTTTCGAATGAATCTCAGATCTAAGGAGAATCCATAATGAAACGACCACAGACTGACAAACTAGCTGCAATTCAATGTCACTCTGGCAGAGCATTCAGTGTGTCAGTGCCCAGCTTGCCGCGAGAAACTTTTAAACGAACTGGCATGAGATGCCTACCCCCCCCCCAATTCTCCATAAATTCATCAGTCAAAGGCAGAGAAGCCCTTTTGTTCTTTGGCGGGCCCCACCCAATATGGGCCAATCGGTTTACTGGAGCTCAAGGCCATGTTTGCTCTTTCATCCAGATCCGCAGTTCCTCTAAGGACTTTGATACCGCAGAATCATAAACCTGAAAATGTCCCCGCACCATGACATTACGTGTGCACAACCGCGCCGGCTGCTTTCCACGAAAAAGAAGGTCTCTTGTCCTCAGTCACCTTTCAAAAAGTATACTGGTTTTATAACCTGTTTGAAGGAAAATGTTTATGCGCGACGAGTTGTAAATCACCTGTTCGAAAATATTAGCCGCGAACAAATGAATAAACACTGGCAGAGAAATTAATAAAGAACAAAAGTATGAGTCATATAAAATTACAACCGCTGCCCATTATTTCAGCAGGAATCAATGTCGTTCACATTTCCAGGACGCGAAAGCGCACAATACTTGGCGTGGAAGCCAGTGTCTGTCAACGATGACGCTGCCAATCAACACGCCGGCCGGTCTCAAACAGGTCCGCCTCCCAGGCAAACACTCAATTAGACGGCTGACGTCATTAACTAAAACCACCCATTTAAAAGTCGGATTTCAGTCTCGCAACTTTCCAGACTGGCCACCCGATAGACTGTACAAGTCTTAAAAATATTTCGTTATATTTTTAACAGATACACTTAGCACAAAAAGTCCTACAAAATTAAATATGCCACTAACTGATTTTAGCCACCACTATAAATCTCAGGCATGCTAATCGTGCAATACATAATTTAGGCTATGTCGATGTTATTCATATTACTGATACAAAATAAATCAATTATGCCTACGTCATTCAATGGCTATATTTATTGCATTAGTCTCATATTTTTATTATGAAGACACATTCCTCGGAAAAATATGCGTTCAGATGTGTTTTTCGCCAGCTGTACAATTTATTAATCCGGCAGACAAAAAGTTTAAGGCTATAGTCGGGAAATGATGTTTTCGACCGGGAGCCTCGCCCAGCACGTGTTGCGTGTCTCTGGTCGGCGCGCGATAAGCGTCCGGTAAGGCACGCCCGGATGCGCTCACGCACGAAACACACCACCGGCCACTTGTTTTCCAACTTCTCCGATGTCCCTCCCCCCTCCCGCCGCAGGCATAGCGTGGCGACCGGCCGGGCAGCGGCGCATCCCTGTCAATAGCCTGATCCCATCGCCGCATCAGCCCGGTTCACGAAGGGCGTCCTTCAAAAGCGCAGAAGCGTCTGTAAACATGCGCCCAGCAAACATCGTATGCGGGGCAAATCGGGGAAATCAGGTCCGCTGATTACCAGCCCAGCGCTCTACTGGAACCCGAATCATCTCCCCAGATCCCTCCCCCCCCGAGCATGCAGGTCTGTTAGGTGATGAGATAAACCCGGATCGGCCGCCGTTTCAGCCGGTTTGCTTCGGCTCGGCGCATCCTTACCTTTGTGATGGTCATGCACAACGTGAGCAGGTGACACGGTTTCCTGCGAGGCGCAAAATGCCGCAGGGGGAAATGCTGCCTTATTCTGGTACGGGGACCGCAAAAAAACACCCGGGAGTCTTATTTCCCAGCCTCTGGTCAGTATCCGGAAGGCGCTTTATATGTTAGCAGTATGATGTTCATGCATAAGTCATGATGGTCAAGATGAGAGAGGCGTTCACCGTTGAGGTAAGAGAGGAGGGGGGGTGGATGAAGCGTGCGTTCACCAGTAGCAGTGCGCACCGCCGCGGCAGTAACGCGGTAGGCTCTGCGGAGCCGATGGGTGGAGAGATGGAGGGAAAGAGGTGGAGCCCTTCAGCCGTGATCAAGAGGCGGGAGAGGTGTCGCAATCGTCCCGCTGCCTCCTGGCGTGGAAGGGTGCAATGTCCCGGCTATGCTTTGTCTCGCTCCACAAAATGACAATTTATTAGAAATGGGAACCAGGTCCTCTTACTGGGGTTTTAAGTTTTTGACGCTCATTTGAACACGTGTCCGGTTTACATAACGACGTGAAACATGTTGTGCTGGCGAGTCACGGGGAGTTTCATATCAAAATCATAACAACCACAGTAGTTAATCAATTAGACTGTGTTTTAATAACCAGTGGGAGATGATGGATTAAATGTATTTTCTTTTTTAGTATTACGTCGTCATTTAAACCGAGTAAAAGTACATTGCATGTAAAATGCATGCACTGTAATGCAAATAGTTAAAATATTACACTTTATATAGTAAACCTTCCGAAACGAGTCCTTGGAGACGGAAAAATTGCATGCAGACATGTTTTTAATTATGAAATGTGTTTCTGCACTGCAAACCCCGACATACGCTGAAACTAGAAAAAAATACGATGAAAAGTAGAAGCATTTTGTTTTTATTTATGCTGTTGCTAGCGTTAAAGACATTTTATTGTTTATGTTTAATATTTAACGCTCGTATTTTGCAACCACCGCAATAGGCACAGTATGAAAAAAATCATGGTCCATTAATTATTAACAAAACAATATTTAGCAGCACTAAAAATCCAGATTGCTCACGTCTGCGGTTGCATTTAATTGCAGATTATTTATTATCTTTTACAATAGCTGTTTTCAATATTTTCATTATCAACACAACACAGTACATAGACTAATCTCAAATTGATGTGTGGCGGTTTTAACAACCTAGGACGTGCTACGCTAGTACCTTTTATTGATGATAATGAACGCGATGTTTTTATCCGTAGTTACTGCACCTTAAAAACAGTAAAGTGTCATTACTTAGACCATAGACCGCGCTCAATTTGCATGGACACATTTAAGCTATTTAATTATGGACAGTCACTCCGAGTTGAAGGGTGAATGTGTGTTTTGCAATCGTAATCTTTTACATACTGATTAATGATAATTACCGAAGCCTTGTGTGGTTGCTGTGAAATTCATACATATAATATTTTTCATGATGGAACTGGAAGATAAATATATTAAGAATTCAAGTTGTAAAATTGATTTATCCATAACGAAAAGACGCATAAAACGTCATAAGATGTGGGCGCCCTCTTCCGGATAGAAAACCGCCCGCCGGCTGCCAAACATTCCGCGGCCCGTAAGCCGTCTTCCATGCCTCCTTAATAAAAGCTGCTTTTCTACCGGACGTACATTCTCCTCCACGCTTGAACTTTATAACATTTTTTCAGCACATGCAACACGTCCATCCTGTTAACGGAGAGTAAAACATTTCAAAAATTTGTTCTTCGATTAGGAGTAAAAGTTTTTAACATTGTTTTTGCAGAATGTGAAAAAGAGAAGCCAAATGGGAAGGTGGAAATATATACAGTATTTGTAATAGTAAAACTTTGACATTAACCCCCCCCCCCAGGTTTTGATGTTGTCTTCCATCGCAATCCGCCATGGGATTACCAGGCACAACAGTGCTGGGGGTGAAACCTCGGCCGATCAGAGGTGGCGCGTCCAGAGCACAGTGCCTGTAATGCGCTGATCACTTAGCGGCTGGCAGCGTGCCCAGAGGCAAGTGGGGGAGCTGGGGGTGTCTGGCAGAGAATGGCCTCAGTCACTGACCCCCACTGACGAGAAAAAAAACGCAGTCTTTGTCCAAGAAACTAGGTTTCAATAAAGCTGGCTTGTTCCACATTGTCTTTAACTTTGGCATGTACACTATCTATAACAATCGGTACAAATACATGCCAAATATAGACATTTTAAATGGTTATGTCGTGCATGTTTATATACAGATTTTTATATAGGCCTATAGTTACATGTATATATACATATGGTGTGTATATATTTATGCATGTATAACAGAAGCATTTAAAATCAGCATAAGAGCAAAAAGACAGTACAGATTAGCTGTAAACTAAAACAGAACGTTTAAATTACAAGATTCTATAGCTTTAAGAACAGAAATTCCTGCATCTTAGACCTGCAGATATCTAAATTGTGCCTTTTTGTCTCTGGCAAGTCACAGACCATTGATTTACAGCGCGCCACCCTACTGTGAAATACTATCCTCTCCACTGGCTTGTCATTTTCCCCTCTATCAAGGGCTGCTTGAGACTTCCCCGCCTCCGACCAGTGTCTCGGTGCAGCCGAACCTAGACGACAGATGATCGTTGGTCTGTTTCCTTCATGTCCCGGAAGGTCTTTGCCGTGAGATACCATCTCTCCAACATCTGGATCGTTTGATAAAAATCCTCGGTGCCGCAGCGAGTTCTCATAGTGCAGGTGGAGTTTTATCGGGCGGCTTTAGAAAGGACTTGCCGTCTCCTTTTCCCGTCCTTGAAGTAGAGGGATTTGGCAAAAATAGCATATTTGTATCAGCCCTCTGCTCTTTAACACCTGCACATCTGTGCGATAAGCCAACATTAGAGCCAAACAAGGTAGTTTCCAGTACAATGTGGCCTTCCTCAGGCAAATGGAGAATTTTAAAGCCCTGAATCTAGTCTTTGATTTTGTGTCACTCCTACGAACGCCTCTAGATGGCATCAATTGATGGTGATTATCATTAGCTACCAAATTAACCAAACATACTCTGAACAGGGAACATAAACTGCCAGGTTTTAGTTATATGATTTATTTGTCCACCAGTTATTTTCTGGCCAACAGAGGTTACACCTTTGCATCTTTAGCCTTCGGAGGACTGCAGAAGATGGCTGAATCATTCAATCTACTGGAGTCCACCTGGTCCTTCAGGGATAAAGCGGGGGGGGGGGGGGGGGGGGGGG
>JAODKF010000093.1:1080626-1096124 GCA_026779585.1 Mormyrus proboscirostris
GAGGCTGCATTTTCATCACTGCTTATAACTGTAGGTATACAGTCATAGATAGTCCTTAAAGAGGCTGCATTTTCATCGCTGCATTTTCATCACTGCTTATAACTGTAGGTATACAGTCATAGATAGTCCTTAAAGAGGCTGCATTTTCAGTTTACAGAGGGACCACTTCTTAATGGACTCTACAGGGAGAACTGGTACAACAACAAGACTCTTTCTGAGAATCAAACCTTCATCTACTACGAGAGCCTCCTTCTGGGGGTCCCGCGACTGAGGCAGGTGAAAGTGAGGAACGGGTCCTGCTATGTCCATGAAGACTTGAAGGATGAGGTGACAGAATGCTACGGCCTGTACTCCACTGCCAACGAGGACGCATCTCCGTTTGGGCTCAAGAATGGAACCGCGTACGTCCGCGACGAGCCGCGCGTTGAAGACGAATGTACAGCAGAGGGCGATCAGAATCTTTTTTATAAATCTGAGCGGGCGTTGAAGGCTAAGCTAGGTGTCGAGTGGAGGGTTTCGTCGAAATAATAACCTGCAGGGATCCAGCAAAAGATGCATTTATTATGGTTTATTGGGGTTCTTTTATGGAAATAGAAAACGCCCTTAAGGAAAGGTTTGGCAGGAATATCGAATAGCAGTTTTTCATGAATGGTCTGTCTGACAGGTGGGTGTACACGGATGCAGCCCTTACGAATGGAAGCAGCTACGCTGGGGAGATCACCACCTACAGCGGGGGAGGGTACTACCAGGACCTATCCCGCAATAGGGAGACAACGGCTGCACTGCTGCACTTGCTCAGGACCAACCAGTGGATAGGCCGGGGCACCCGGGCAGTGTTCATCGATTTCTCCATCTACAACAGAAACATCAATCTCTTCTGCATCGCCAAGTAATGCAGGCTGTCTCTGTGTCTAAGTCATCCTACCTCTATGGTTCATGGCCATATCCTCTGGCACAGGAAGCTCATGGGAGTTTAACCCGCACAAAAATGTTCTGAAGGCAGAAAGATAGATGATTGGTTCAGAGAGATAACTAATCAGATTGTAGATAAGGTGGATCTAAGTGATTATAGGAGGCGGAACCAACCAATCAGATGTCTCGGCCCCACCTCCTCTGCAGTCTGACTGGTTACCTGTCTCAACCGATCACCTTCTGCCCTCAGAGCAGTTTTTTTGTAAGTAAAACTCCCACAAGTGTACAGGAAGGTGCTCTTAACCTGCGGCCATTTCCCATCGACAGGCTGGTGGTGGAGTTTCCGGCCACTGGGGGCGCTGTGACCTCTTCACAGTTCCAGACAATCAAGCTGACCCGTTATGTGTCTGGCTGGGATTACTTCATCGCGGCCTGCGAGGTCACCTTCTGCTTCTTCATCATATACTACTTCGTGGAAGAGGCCTTGGAGATTCGCATACACAGAATCCAATATTTTAAAAGCTTGTGGAACTGCCTGGATGTGCTTATTGTTCTGGTGGGTGTGTAAATATTAAACAAATCATGAGGCACAGCAAACTCCATCTGTATCCTCATGCTGTAATTCTCCATTTGCATTCAGACCGCTCGCATTTCATCTGTCACGTCCTCCCACAGCTCAGCATCCCTGCCATCGTCATCAGCATTTATGGAACGTCCATGGTGAGCAGTCAGAACCTTCTGGAAGACCACGACACTTACCCCAGTTTTGAGCAGATGGCCAATCTGCAATTTGACTTCAACAATCTAGCAGCTGTCATTGTCTTCTTCTGCTGGATCAAGGTGAAGCTTTTTCCCTTCACATTGTTTATAAAAATGTACTTCATGTTGAACCTGTCTGCATTGTTTTCAAATTTTTTAGCAAAACATATAACTAATAACGCACTGGTTCATTAATATCCACTCTTCAAGAGAATACATTGCCGCTTACTGTTAGAAACCACTCTGCCTTTGTTCGTTGCAGCTCTTTAAATTCATCAACTTCAACAGGACGATGAGCCAGTTATCGACCACCGTGTCTCGCTGTGCCAAAGACATCTTGGGATTCGCCATCATGTTTTTCATTATATTCATCGCCTACGCCCAGCTGGCCTACCTTGTGTTCGGGACACAGGTCAACGACTTCAGTACCTTCAAGGCTTGCATGTGAGTACCGCAGCTTGGCGCTCAGACCTGAGAACATCCCGGAAAGATTGATGCCCAATTTTGGTGTTGTGTGCTATTGTGACTAGAATTTTGGGAATTTTCAAAGTTGGAAACATTCCATGGGAAATAAAACTAAATAGGATTTAATGGGAATAAAGTGGACATTAGCAAAATTGCAGGTTTGCCTATAATAGGGATCTTAAATGTAGTTGGAAAAAAAAAACATCATTTTGTTGTTCAAAGAAAGACTCAGTTTTTAAATTGAGAAAAATTGCATGTCTGTCTATATTTAGGTTTGTATATGACATGGTTTGTATAAATTACTCCAGTTTTCCAGTTAATTCCTGTCAATGCCCATATATTCCCATTAGTTCCCATGGAAAGTTTCCAAGTTGAAATTTCCAAATTCCCCAGCTTAACTTCCCAATGGAATGGAAAGTTTCCCGAAATTTACCGCCCTTTTGCAACCTTAATTGTGACTAAACTGACCTGAGGTGTATGTGTGGTTTGGGGGCATCAACCTAGTGTTATTTATCCATGCCAGGCTTAATTAGTTGCAGTAGTCAGTCAGTTATTTTGATACCGTCCTCCTTTGGCAGCTTCACACAGTTCCGTATCATCCTGGGTGACTTTGAGTTCTCGAAAATCGAAGAGGCAAACCGAATAATGGGCCCCATTTATTTCACTACCTTCGTCTTCTTCATCATCTTCATTCTCCTGGTATGACTCCTGCTACTGTTTTTGGAAACAGGAATGCCTGGAACATTTTGGACAAATGATTAATTTCTCACATCAGAGTAATTGCTTTTGGCTCCTAGCATATCCTAATCGCTTCTTGATGGACTATTTGAAACAGTACAGTGGTGAGTGTATCAGTCCGGCCATGCCCTGGTAATAACATTGGCTGTTCCCATCTCTTAAGAATATGTTCTTGGCCATCATAAATGACACCTACTCTGAAGTAAAAGCTGACATGGCTCAACACAAGTCTGAAATGGAGCTGGCCGACCTCATTAAGAAGGTATCACCATGAATGTGAGCTCTGTATAAAAGTAGGCATGGTATGGTAGCCATTCGAGGTCTTTGCAGGGCGTACATTGATGAACCTGTCCGTGCAGGGCTACAACAAGGCAATGGTGAAGCTCAGGCTGAAGAAGACCACAGTGGATGACATCTCAGAGAGCTTCCGGCACGCTGGAGGAAAGCTGAACTTTGATGAGCTGCGGCAGGATCTGAAAGGGTGAGACTGCATGGACCTACACCCTGATCCACAAATCCAGGTCTCCATACTCCCTCTTCCCAGTAGACGACACCCGCGAAGCAATGGGTCTCCCACAGGCTGAGAGAGACTTCTGTGTTTATTGCCGAATCAGGAAAGGGCACACCGATGCGGAGATTGAAGCCATCTTCGCCAAGTATGACCACGATGGAGATGAGGAGCTTACAGAGCATGAACACCAGCAGATGAGGGATGACTTGGAGAAGGAGAGAGTGAGTGGTGGCCCCAGCTGCCTTCACGGGGAAAGTCCCTGGTTTGGTCACTGAAACAGAGCTTGAGTAGTAGTGGTGTACTAACATCATGCCAGTCCGAGCGGGTGCTCTCATTGTACGTGTCTGTCTACCCACACCAGGAGGACCTCGAGCTGGAGCGTAGCTCCCTGGCCCGTCCAGTGAGTGGGCGGAGTTTCCCGCGCAGTCAGGACGACTCCGAGGAAGACGATGACGAGGACAGCGGCCACAGTTCCCGTCGCCGTGGCAGCAGCTCGGGGGGTGTCTCCTATGAAGAGTTTCAGGTGTAAGTTCTGGTGTTTTGATCAAGTTGTGCAGCTCGCAACTCTGCAGCTCTTGTACATGTACATGTGTGACCTTCCGCATCCTCTGGCTGTTCTGTGCATGCGACCCTGCGGGCTGCCGCTTCGACAGGCTGGTGCGACGCGTGGACCGCATAGAACACTCCATCGGTAGCATCGTTTCCAAGATGGACGCTGTCATCGTCAAGTTGGAGGCCATGGAGAGAGCCAAACTGAAGAGGCGGGATGTGCTGGGCCGGTTGCTTGACGGGGTGATGGAGGTGAGTAACTTGGGGCAGGGGGCTGTTGTCCAGTGGTGGTAGGACCGTAACGCTCATTGGTCACTGGTATTCACTTCCGTCCTTTTCTTCCGGGAAGGATGAGCGGATGGGGAGAGAGAGCGAGGTGCACAGAGAGCAGATGGAGCGGCTGGTGAGGGAGGAGCTGGAGCGCTGGGAGTCGGACGATGCGGGCTCGCAGGTCAGCCACCAGCTGGGGGTGGTGCTTGCCACCGGGGCCCCCCCCCGGCCCCGTGGGTCCCGTCCCTCGTCCTCGCAATCAACCGAAGGCCCAGACCCGGGGGGTAACAACGGCGCGCACCTATAAAATCACCCCAGCTGGCATAATTCTGATCACAGCTGTAAGTGGTTCCTATAACCACTGAAATATGTGTTTTTTCGAATTATATAAGCTTTTTAAACCTGGCCTGCACCTCAGCTGTTTGCAAATTGTGAAGTATTTAGTTAAGTACAGAAATTAAGTTATTTTAAACTTCGAAATTATGACGGTATGGTATAGCAGTTGATTTATGTGAACTGTAATGAGGGTGAACTTGAATCTTGAGTTGATGTGGATGGGTGTTTATTTCAGTGAGTCACTGTATCTCCGTCGCAGTGAAGGAAGCCACACCACCCGAATCCCCAAAGCAAGCGCGGACATCCGCTGCTGTTAGTCTTACCCCTAATCTACACTCTCAGAAAAAAGGGTAAGAATTTGTACCTTTGCTTGTCACTGGGGTTGTACCCTTGAGGATTCACCAATTGTACCTTCAGCTGTAGGTAATCGTACCTTTTAAGGTACAGAAATGAACTCTGTACCATTTTTGTACTTTTGATGGTATATTAATGCTGTATGTACCTTTGGGATGTTCCTCAGAGTCTGTTTATACCTCAGAAGGTTCAATTACAAGGGTACACCCCCGGTGACAAGCAAAGATTTTTTTTTGCACTTTTTTTCTGAGAGTACAGGCTGCAGGCATTTTTTTTTCTGGTGGATTTTAATGATTTTGCTGAAGGATGGTCAGCATGCACTGGGCTGAGTAAAACACTCCGCTGTTACGGATAAAGGCGTACCATATGCTTTTTAGCTTTGCCGTGTTTAATTCGAGGATTATAGAGCTTGGGCTTTATAGACGAATTCCTGCAAACAGGCTAATTACGCACTAAGGCTGGATAGTTTGAAGCTTTTCACCGGTTAATCTCCGGAACCTTCTGCATTTGACCTTTCGCAGCTTCCTTCCGTCTGTCTAACACAGACGCACGTTGCCGTATAGGTTGTCATATTTACAAAGGTATTACTCTGTAATGATTTATGCATGACACCTTTAACAAACTTCGATTTGAAGTGCACGTAGTTTCATGGGAAACCCATATGTAAGACTGTACTATACCATGCGGAATGTTCTAGTCTATTCATGTATATTTTTCAGGACTTATTAAAGGAGTTTTTAAAATACATCATTTTATCCAATTTTCCTTTGATGGTTTATGGACAGGCAGCACTTCCCCTCCTCCACTCTCTGTTGAGGATTTAATTCCTGCCTCTGCACTGTTCTGTACTGTGCTGGACATGCGCTACTCTGCCAGGCCTGCCATGGAGCTGGGCCTGGTTTGAGTGATACCGCTGTGGGTGGAGGGGGAAGGGTGGGGGTAATTACAGGGATGTAGAACCCAACACCTACCAGCCAGCCCTGGGAAGTAAGCCCAAGAGAGCCAGATGCTTGTGGGCGGAAAGAAAAATGATTGGTTCTCTCTAAACCAACCAGACTGTAGAGGAGGTGGGACCAAGACATTTGATTGGTTGGCCCCGCCTCTGCCCTTGGAAGATTTTGGCATAAAAGTCCCACGACCGAGGTGAACAGCGGATACTTAAAATGTACAGGAGATGCAAACATTAGCAGATGAGTTTCTTGATCGATTTTATTATAAAGTGCCATATCTACAGTTTATAACAAAATGCCATCTATACAAAATAAAGGTGTGCAGTTCCAGTCATTAAATATGACTAAGATGTGAGTAAACTCACAACTAAACATGTATACCAAAATAACAAAGACAGCTTATTTCTTATAGCTTGAAGTGGTAACTGATATTGTAATCATCATAAATAATAAGATTATATATTCAAGGACAAAGTTTTAAAAGCCTTTCCTCTAGAAGTGGCACCTTTGTGAAGGGCTAATCTCCCTTCCGCTGAAGCGACTTCTTGAAAGTAACAGTGTCAGCTACAAGCAGAGGAACGTGAGGATGGATGGATGGATGGATGGATGGATGGACGATCAGCCGCATTTATGAGAATTTCTTAATGAAGCGTAACTTCAAGTATGTAATGGTCAGAAAAATAATGGTCATTATTGCCATGGCAAGATGGTTCTGCCATAGTCCCCAAGTTGAGTAGTCGATTCCTTGGTAAGTCAGATACTGCTCGCCTGTGCACCTGTGAGAACGGAACCGTGTTTTACAGTCAGATTGACAGTTGTTTGTGTGTGTGTGTATGTACCACACTGTACAGATCAAATGTCACCACAGTGTGGAAAAACCGGTTAATTTTTAACCTAGATATTTGTCAGGTCCCCACAATATAAACCTCAGATTTATAATTAAATCTATGAATGCAAATCAAACCACTAAAAATGGCCAATAGTCTTATATTTTGTTTGGTTACTTATGTTTAACGTTAGGGCTGGAGGAAGGTTATGGTTGTTACAGTTAGAATTAAGGTTTTGCTCATACAAATGAACGGAATTCTTATAACAAAACCTCTTACATTATACTTGAGGCTGTCATGTTGCAGCCAGCAGAAGCAGCGAAGCTTGTAGTGTTTCCACAGAATGTCAGCTCAGTAAATTCATTGATTTCCAGTGCCTGGTAAGGAATAAAAAAAAATATATATTTTATATTTATATATATGTAAATAAATAAATAAAAAAATACACCAGTTACAACTTTAGGGTCACGTAAAACACGCCTTCCATAATTAAGCCAAAAGGTCCCATCTGTACTTACTGTCAGACCATAGCGAGGGATACTGAAGTACTTCAACCATTCCAACCAGTTCATGACACTAGGAAGGTTCACCAGAAGGCCAGAGAAGATCTGCGGACAGAGTAGTTCCGATTTCAAATGCTGGATATTATTATCTACTCTCATGTTTGTGGGGGAATTCTGTCAGCTTCAGTTCATTCAGAAATTAAATACTGGCTCACCATCATGAAAACGAAGATCACGGTCATGAAGAGGTTGGCCATGGCCACGATGCTCTGGTCAGCCGAGATGGCGTATGCCATCGACGTGGCCGTCCAGGCCACCATCATCACGGTGAACATGAAGATGAAAAAACACGCCGCCGTCTTTTTCAGCCCTGCGGGGAAACGGTGAATTCAGTGAAGCTGGTCACGGTAGGTTTTTCCCCGGAGCCTCGAACCTTCAAGCAAATACCATTCATCTGGCATCATCGCATGTTCCACACCTATCATGAAGTACAGTATGCAGCTGAAGAGGACGGCAGGAATGGTCCGCATGGTGATGATGTCTGACATGATCTTGCACAGGAAGTACACCGAGATTCGGTAATAACCACTAATATACTCGTGCCTGAGGAAAGAAGAATTCAGCATCCATTAGCCTGGGACAATATTTTGCATTTCTGATTCAGGCATGACTGAGGCTCAAGACATCTAAACGCTTTCAGGATTACAGAAATGCATGTCACTGTATTTGTGATTTAGGAAGGACTCCTCTGTTAACTAACGGTGTAATACTCACACAAAGAGTTTCTTCTCTGTGATAAAGAGCTCGGCTGCCGACAGGGTGCTGAAGCACTGGTTTGTCGTAATGAAGAACAGCACTCCGATCCTGAAAGGTCAACAGGGACTGGTTTGAGCCCATCGTGACTTTAACCGCAACTACCAAAGTGTGTGAGAACACTGCAGAACACAAGTGACTCCGATGAAGGGCAAACAAATAAATACATACATACACGGGTAATAAAAGTAATAATATTCCAAAGATACAATGGCCATATTTAAATATGACTCTAAAATGAACACTGCTTGGAATCAAGCTACCCAAGCTCCGGTGTCTGAGGCCTGTAAACTGATTTTCCTTATTCCTGGTCATTGGACAATTAAATGTGACTTACACCCCCCCCCCCTTAAGCCTGTAAGAATTTCTGGAAATGCATTAAAACAACGAACCTGTTCTGGATTCCGCTCTGGTCGCTCTTAACTCCAAAGAATATAGCGCCAACTATGAGGCCCAGAATAATGGTGACTACAATCTGAGGACAGAGACAGTATTATAGCAGAGGTGCTTGTATCTACACTGAACATTGCCCAAGGGGGCAGGTTTGGAATGTGCAAATTAAACTGCACACTTTCCACTATGGTTATATAAAGTGCATTTGTTCCTGAGCCAGCTGGCTTTAAACAAGGCTACTGGGGAGAAGATGAAGTTAAACAAAAACTAGTGTCTAGTGTCCATTAAGTATTTTCAACTTTTACGAAATTAAACTTTAAAAAACAAGAGTCTAAATAAGTAATCAGATTTAATGAAAAACACTTAGTTTGATATGCACATATCCAAAAACACAAACAAAAATGCAACCATTTTAGTAAACGTTTTACCATCTTGTGGTAGAATTGGATGTACAGTGTCAGTTATAATTTTTTGACACCAACCCCTCACCAAATGTCTTTATAACTACATGTCTTTAAAAGCTATGTCAGTTGGGAGTTTGCTGGTTCAAATCCTGTGTGATGCCACTATTACACCCTTTAGCAAGGCCCAGTTACTCAAGGGACTGGTTGACTGTGCTGGTCTCCAGGGCATTTTCTGGCCTCCTGGGATGACATGGGCCCATTTTCATTCCTCCCAAATCATCTCTACTGTGTTTCGGTGAGGTGGCCAGGTCACGTGAAAGGACACAAATCGCTCTCCTGTGTAGGCAGGGACCACAAACAAGTCTTCGACAGAGAGACTTGCATAGCTCTGTTGAATTCCCATATTAAATCAGCACTACCACCATCTGGCCCTGTCTTTGCGCTTGCGTTAATCTCGGATAACCGAGTCAAATCGTGGTTCCCATGACGAAAGGCTGGTTTTAAAGGGTTAATTCGTTTTCCCACCCAATTCCCAGTGTGCGGAAGTGCGGAAAGGGTCACGGTCCCATCATGTGATGGGCTACGCCATCACCAAGAGCTTTAGAGAGACATCATGTCGCTTCGAATTCCGCCACACGAGCCGACACCAAGGTCAGGAAAGCTACTTAGCGAAGACTGGGGTCATTACGCTTCATTTAGAGCCGATTAACGGCTAATAATTCTTAGGGAGCGTACAACTGATGACATTTGGTCGCAGAAGGTCCGTAATGAGCACAGAAAATCTCCTGGTGTGATGTTGTGGATCACAGAATTCCCTAATTAATACGCTGATTACTTTCAAGTCAGTTGCTTGGCTAAATCCAGTCATAAGGTCATTAGTGATTAAATCCACCTCCTGTCTCTTTGATGCAGAATTTGTGATATCGGTCCAGTGGCTGCTTAGAACTTTCGCGACATTTCGGACCAGCTTAGAAGTAGTGAGAACTACAGATATATTCAGGAATTCTGCAGACAGAGGACTCAACTCTGTATAATGTTGCTTCATGGTAAAACCTAATAGGCAACATAATTGTGTTCCCCATGTACAGCCCCTTAACCACTGCTCCCCCTGTCAGGCAAAGATAGGTAATTCATTTTCAGAAGTGTACCTGAGCTATGGAGGTCTGGGGATTGAGCATGAGGTTCCGGTATGCTCTCTTGAGAACCCAAAAAAGCTGGTGAAAAAAGGAGGTGTTGTAGGTGATGGTGCGTGACTTGGGCCTGCTGCTGCACTCTCTGCCTTGGAGAATCTTCTCCAGTTCCTCCTTAGTGTCCCGGCAGTGAACAGAGTTTTGGAACTCGCTCACCAGACGCTCCTCTATGGTCTGTCTGAACTTGGCCTTCTCCGTGTCCAGCTCTGAGAAAGCAGCATGACAGCGACCACCAGCCAGTTAAACACTGAAAATGTACCTCAGTAGATGACACCTTGTTTCAGGCTCTCAGGTTTCCATTTTCAGTGCTGTTAGAGGTTGTGTTGCTCAGTATATACAGATGTTCCCAAGGTTACAATGGTCTGAATTTATGATGGGTATGATTATTGAATAAAGTACATGAGATATTTGACATTTCAGCATAAAATAGGTTTTGTGTTAATGATTTTGCCCAATTGTAGGCTAATGTACATGTTCGAAGCATGTTTAAAGTAGACCAGGCTGGGCTGAGATGTTTGTTACGCTAGGTGTACTGTATAACAATATTTTCACCATACGATGGGGTTACGATCCGATACACCTATCATAATCCGGTGAGCATCTGTAGTTCACTAAGATTTAGTCAGGTGACTAAATTCACATTTAAAAACAAAGAACCTTAAACAAAAGTACCTTTTAATATACTGTACATAGACCTTTCTGCAGTATTCTAATTAAAGTACAGAATATTATATATGTTGTCCAGGTATATATATACACACACACACACACACACACACACACACACACATATATATAGTACAAAATCTACAGTATATTTTATGACAGTGGACATGTGTACCTTCGTTATTCTGTATTTTGGTCAAAGCAAATGCTGTGGAATCTCCATTGATGACATCCAGGAAGAAATCGGCTGGGTTATCGTGAGTTTCACAGGGATACCCTGCATTGGGAGATTCAGAAACGCCAGTTCTTCACTTGTATACATTAATGGATGTGTTCTGCGGCCAGTTTTTTTTAATATATGAATTCTTTCAGCTTGCCTTACCAATACTAGTGAAGTAGTCCAAAGCACTTTCAGCTGGTCCATGATAGACTAATTTGCCACTGACTAGCAGAGTCAGAGAGTCAAATAGCCGGTAAATGGAGTAACGTGGCTGGTGGATGGACAAGATTATGGTCCGTCCCAGACTGGACATTCTAGAGGGGGGAGGGGGGAAATCAACTAAATCTCTGAAACAACTCAAAAATCCTCAAGTGACTGGTAACAGATTGTCTAAAGTCAATTGACGTAGACATGGCAAACACGACTGTGACTAGTTAACCAGGAAATCTAGCAGTATACCTTTTAAGTAGGAGCAGGACAGAGTTTGCAGTACTGGCATCCAGACCAGTGGTTGGCTCATCGAGGAACAGGACCGGGGGATCAATAATGAGCTCCATCCCGATAGCGGTTCTCTTCCTCTCCCCACCGGAGATTCCCCTGATCATCTGCGTCCCTACCTGCAGAACAGAGCACCTATGGTCTGAAGGCACCTCCTGTGCTGTACATTTATGCTCCTTGAACATTCAAGGGGCAGCAGAACATGCAGTCTACCTTGGAGTCGGCCACTTTGGTCAGGCCCAGCTCCGTGATGAGGTCAGCCACCCGAGCGTCTTTCTCCTTCTGGCTTATGGAGTTGGAGAGCCGCAAGGCGGCACTGAAACGGAGGTTCTCCCTTACGGTGAGCGTGCCCATGAGCACGTCATCCTGGGGAACCACAGAGAAGCACCGTCAACATGCCCCTCCAGGGCTACAAATAGACAAAAGAATGGGATCTAAAGGGTCAACAGAACTCATCCATGGGGGAGAGTGTGGGTTGGAAAGAGGGCATCCAATTCTGTGATTTTACTATTCAGCATTTGTCAAAATGAAAAATCTACAGTCCAAGTAACACAGTGGTTAAGGAACATGCTGGGTTTAAGTTCTAGAAGGAGCTTTATGAGGTGACCGAGTTGGGCCCTTAATCGGAATCCAGGTTCTATTCACCTGTAAACAGGTAAAATTCACAAGTTGCTTTGAATAAAAGCATCAGTCTATAAAATATACCAGACAGCCAGAAAGCGTCATTTACAGTATAGATCCTGTACATCCATACTCTCAAAATAATGTGCCTGTCTGGACCTCTGCCAGCTTCTTACAACCAGTTATCATTGTTAATCCAAACTAAAACTATAAGAAAACATTTTAGTAAATTGAAATTATATGAGAAAAATTTACTCTAAAAAAATTTACAACTAAACACCCATAAATACTGCTGCTTCGGAAACTAACAAACTAAAACAAATGTCAAATTCTTTGTTAGTTTTTTTTTTTTAATACCATCTACAGTAAAAGTTCTCAATTCCAGTAACATCAGGCACTGCTGGATAGTTGAATTTTCAAGATAGCCGATTGTTACGTTTTAGAAACTGAATAATACCACATTCATTAGACATATTTTAATCCTTTTATACACAAACAAATGATACTTTTACTGTTACATTGGATGTTATAGGACTAATATAGTGTACTACTCCATAGGCAATTTAGTTTTACAATATATTACTAAATGTAAATTTTTCATATTGATATTATGCCGGTAATTTAAACGCCGGATAACCAAGAGCTTTTGCTATAGCTAAAGTAATGATTTGCTTATCTTCATTGACCATTAATAATACCCATGAATAAGAATACGTTTTGCCCATTTTAAGGACATCAGTACCAAATGTTATCAGGGTCAGTGCCCATCTGACCTTCTCCCATGTGTCTTGTTCCCATTTGGCCAGCAGATGTCGCTAGCCATCCTGCTTCCCTCTTCCTGTCTTGTAGCCCCTCAGTCCCTACTGCGTTTCCCCACTCTCTGGGCCGCCACGTAGCTCAAAAGTGTGCGACTCAGAGGCTAAACACCTCTAGTCATGTCTCACCTTTTGTTTAATGTATATTGGCTTTATATTATCATTAATGTTTGATAGTTTTTCTCTATGTCCTTGCTTTGTGTCCCTGTTTTTTGGTCTTCCTTACTCGTGCCTTGTTTATGACCTTCTTGTACTTTTGCTTCTAGTCTCTCCTAGCATTGTTAGCCCTTGCTGTTTTAATGTTTCCTAGTCCCAGTGCTTGTTAACTGTAATTTATTCCAGCTGTTTGTTGTCCCGTGCCTTTACCGATTGGTTGATTTAGGTTTTTTTCCAGACCTGGCCCTTGTTAGCCATTGTCATCTGTCAGGATGCAAGTGCCTGTCCTCATTCTGTTCTTTAGTTTGTCATCGAAATTGTTACTGAATGCTTGTCTCCCAGTCCTGCTCCCAGTTTTGCTCCAGTTCCCCGATTAGTGTTTGTTTTCCTTGCGAATGATTTTGTTAGTTTCTTGTGTTACCTGTTTGGGTTTTGACTGCTATTTTATGGTTTCTGCGTTGTGTTCTTTTGAGTTTAATAAAATCTCGTTTGTGGTGAGCTGCCCCGTGGATCGCCTCTCTTTGCTTTGTCATGCCCTGCCTTAAATGTAAACTGTGTATTCATGTAGGCTTCTCTAAAGATCCAACAAACAAAATAGCTCTACAACTGTTGGCCATCCCTAGAAATAAAATTACCGAAACAAAAGACTGCAACTAAAACATAAAAACGAAGCTAAAAATATATTAAGATAAAAACACCAATAAAACCACAATGAAAAGTAAACCATTTAAAATGAAAATTGAGAATAATATAATAAAATCAAATTTATAATCATGTTTCCCAGCTTTGAAGAACCCGTCCCACAACATGACATGACGCTACGTTTTTTTGGCTGACTAACCATTAGGAATGTGTTACATAATGGTAACTTCCTGCCATCATTATCTTCTGTCTTTGTCAGTCCGCAACAGTGCCAAACCTTCCTTGTCACAATATACATGTACCATTACCTAAAAACAACCAAAATGCACTTCTCTGATTTTCCACATATTCACCATCTACCCTCTCCTCCACCATGCAACTTCACTTTAAATGCAATTTTTTTTAAATTATTCCTCTCTCACCTCTTAGTATAATTTTTAATTTTTTTTTTAAAAAAAACACGGAACAGCCACAGTATACATCTCTACCAGCCAAAGACGGGGACCCGAGTTTGTGACCGGACTCCTCGAGTCGCGCTGGAGTCGCTCTAAAATTCACTTTCAACTTGACTTGTAACTCGTTTGCAACTCTTTGGCTCTGACTTGACTCCGATTCGTCAATGGTGACTTGTGAACAATAAGAACCTTTAAGGCTCTGTTGAAATTTCCACACGTGTGAAGCACTGAACGTACGACTCTCCCCAAACCTTACAGGCATTAAGCAGGTCACGGTGTGCGGCTGTGCACTCAGCATAGAACCTGGAGCCAGAGAAGTGCGACGCCAAGAAGCGTCATCAATCTCTAACACGCTTTTTCTGTTCTGCCACTAGTTCAAAAATTGGGGATCCGATCTGACAAAGAGCAGGATATTCCGAGTGTTATTTTACACTATGTAGGCTATGTATAATTTATGACAGAGATTAAGCAACATCTATTTCTAGGCAACGCCATCTAGTGTTGTTATACAGTAACACAGATTGGCATAGATTGCCATAAATCTGATAATTTAGCTGGCATGTTCCAAAAACGTTTCTGACATACCCTTCCGAGTCAAGCTGTATTTTCTTACAACTTAAAACCTGCACATTTTCATTGCTACCTGCATACTGCCAGTTTTTCGGATTTGCATCACGCATTCAAATTTAACAGTTAACAGTTTATAATACAATTAAAATATAAACACCTGGAAATAATTCGATTGAACAGTAATATCACTGAATGCTCTCCCGTGACTACAGCAGGACTGCACACGTTAGCATAGAGTATGCATGTACTTTAGCTGCATGACAAACAGAGTCTCGGTTATACTCATTCATTAGCCAAATCACAACACTTTAACGTAGCTGGGGGCAGAGTCTGACAGGGTTCGGTCTGGCTGGCACATACACCAAAAGCTTCTCTTTTGTTAATCATATATCACAAAACTAAAAATGCCAAAAGTCTTGTACTGTATTTTGTTTGGTTACTTGTTAAGGTTATGGCTGGGTAGGGGTTAAGGGTATCGTGATGGGATTTGGGGTTTGGCCAACGAAATTAAAGAACAGTCCCCACAAAGATGTAAATACAAACCTGTGTGTAAGTAGGGGGTGGTGAGAATTACATTTATATTACATCGTGGGAACCAAATCTAGCTCAAAAAACGTTTTATGTTGTGGGTCCATTTCATCACAAATGTCTGTGAATGCAATCAAGAAACTAAAAATGCAAAAGTTTTGTATTTTGTGTGTTACTTATGATTTAAGGTTAGGGCTGGGTGAGGGTCCCCATAGAAATGAATGGAGAGTCCCCACAAAGATACAATTGTAAACCTGTGTGTGTGTGTGTATGTGTACATACCGTAATTTCCGGACTATAAGCCGCTACTATTTTCACTTGCTTTGGACCCTGCGGCTTATACAACGGTGCGG
>JAODKF010000093.1:1129700-1140367 GCA_026779585.1 Mormyrus proboscirostris
GAGAACTAGTGTGGCTCATCAGAAGCCAGGTAGGATAGAAAACCTGCTGGATAGTAGCCCTTCAGGACCGGAGTTGGTGACCCCTGCTCCAGTGTAAAAGATATATAACACGGCATCAGACCTGCCATTGCCGGTCACTGCTAGCCAGTTACAGCAACATAAATATTAGAAAGAAAAGATTGATCATGCACTTAACTGAAATGGAACTAAGCTGTAAAATGATTACTAGGATTTTAAAGTCTTCCATAGTCATACATACTGCAGGATGAAGTCCTTACACTTCAGTTTCCAACTTGCATATATAATTAGTGGTTTCAGTGATTCGTCACTAACTATATAGATACAATCGTAGAGCTTTTGTCAACTTTACTGTAAGTATAACATTCTTGTTCAGTATCTATTATTTATCACTTCCTTGTCGGAAGTGGGCTATGGGTCCTTCACTGTCGATAAGAACTAATGAAGTTTCAAATAAAGTTATAATAGGCATTTTAACCGTGGATGAAAAATTCCAAATAATAATAATTTAAAGTATATTGCGATGGATTGGTAGCCCATCGTGGGTTGTTCCCTGCCTTGCGCCCGTAGCCTCTGGATAGGCTCTGGACTGAATAGAAGTGGTTACAGAAAACGGATGAATGGATGGATATTTCCCCTTCTCTCTTGCAAGATCCCGAGGTGTTTCGTCATGCGGTGGGACCGCGCAACGCGCTGTACCACTGCAGGCCCCCTACTTGAGCTGACCTGATATTTTTCCAAAATTCCCAATAAAAATAACTGTTGTTAATGATTATGGTATTGATGATAATGGTGGTCGTCCTTTTGCTGACGATGACTAGAGTGATAATAATGATTTATAATAAGTTATTATGATGAATATTAACAATGACAACGACGGTCATGATTCTAATAATGAACAGCAGGGGCGCCCCCCCGTGCCGGCCCCGCGCGCACCTCTGCCGGATACCTGTGACGGATATGTCACGTGATCAGTGACGCGCGCCGATAATCTGCATCGCTACTTCCTTGTTATCGTCGAGCTTGACCAGCGATCCGGGAGTCCAAATGCACAGGTAAGCGCTATAGGATTTCGCTGCCGTTTTTAATGCTTTATTTATCCTATCCACATACCATAGCTGGTTACGGATTAATGTGGCTTCTGGCCTCTCTCTGGGGAAACTGGCCCGGAGCGAGGGGGGACCGCGACGCCCAAGAAGCTTCGGGCTGCCCGGAGATGGACCTGCCTGGGTGTTATCGCCGTGTTAGAAACGGTCGCCTCCTTGTGTTCGGCCAGTTCCCTGTCCCTCCTGCGGGTCTCTTTCAGTCAAAGCCGACTAAGTGGCTCCCGCCCCTCTAAATCGGGCGGATTTCCACTGGAGGAGCGAGTCTACTGGTGGTGAGTCCGCCTCCCAGGCGCTGGGTAACGGCGTTAGCTTGTTAGCCAGAGCCGCGAAACGGGAGCCTCTGGTTAGCCCATCGCATCGGCCCGGCCGCCGACAGTCCAGTCCAGTTTAGTTTACTTTACTGTACTTCGGTTTAACTTACTGCTGTAAAATGGCATGGTTAGTCTGCCTGTCAGTGTCTCCGCTTAACGCCCCTATTATCTTGGAGGGTAGCCGGATACCTACCTTGGGAAATGTCTTAATTTTTCCTAAAAGACTAAACTAAAGACACTAATTACCTCATGAATAACTAACTGGGAGATTGTGCTTTATTTAGCCGGGAACCCTATTTGTGTGCTGATCTGGTTGTCATTACCTTCTTTCGTATCTACTTGCATGCATAATTTTAAATTCGTTGCTTAAGCTTTACAATCCCTGAAACGTACCAGAAAATGTGCAAGGATGTACTGTAAAATAGACTCGTTGTGCTTTGAAATGTTAGGCACACGGTGTTTTTAATTTCGTAAAATACATAGTTAACTGACTTGGGTTTCGTATCTGTCGTGCTGTCAGTATTTGTTAATGTATTGAAAACTTCGAGTACCTTCCATATACCCGTGATAAATGCTGTTCAGCCTTGGTTGTCTCCTCTGGAGGAGGTTACTGTTATTTCCAAATGTGGTTTATGTACAGAAACAGAACCGGATGGCATCAGATCCAAGGTCGCCATCACGAAAACTAGCAGTGAAAATCAGCTGATTTAAAGACGCCAGTTTGTGGAAGAAAGAAACTGGAAGTATAATGTAACCTACAGTGCGAATGACGACGAACTAGAGTGTTGGAAGGAGACAAACTTTTAATTTTAGTATCGTCACCGCCTGAATAGTGGTGTTTTAAAAGTGGATTTCATCTCTCTTAGGGCTCCAAACAGCCATGTAGATGCTGATGTTCTACCAAAGGGTTACAATGTGGCGAAAGTTAAAGGATGGAAATGAGAAGCGATCAATTTGGAATCATTTTTGAATATGATCCGATTTACCGCAAAAATCAGCTTATCTTTAAAGGCAGCTAACCAGACTGAGGTTATTTAGTTTGTATATTGGTCTGTCTGTCTGTCTATTTGTCTGTCTTTACACAGGACACGACTGCTCCAATGAGAATTGTACAGATGCTTATCTTTGCGATTCTCACCACGGTTTCTGTACCAAGTATTCGGCGGGCTCATTAAAAATAGTGCGAAAATGTTGTCATTAAATGGCAAAAAATACGATTCCCATACAACCAAAATGTTTTCCGTATAATTTTAGCAATTTCACATGTATACATTTTTAGTAAGCATATCGTATGTGGAATATTATCATTCTGACCCATCGATTTTAACGGAAATAAGAATCAACTTCGAATTAACCCTTTTTAGGTTGCTTCCGAGTGAGAGGAGAGAGAAACGATCCGGAAGGTCAGCCTTACAGACCGGAGTTTTTTTCCGTTTTTGTGGGAGAGATCCAAGGGCGTAGATTTGGGTGTGGACGGTTGGACCAATGTTGTCCGCCTACCTTGTGTGTTTAGAGGGGTGGGGAGTGCAGGGCTTGGTTCCTGTTATAAAGCTGATGGTTGAATCCAGGTTTGCGGATGATGCAGTTCTGGGTTTTTGTGGAAAGATGCGCCACTTCTGTGATACTCTGCGCTGAAAATGAAACGCATGCTTTCATTTACCGCTCGGCACTGAAATATGTTATGTGGAAACCGTTTGCTTCTCCACCTTTGAATGGTATGCGGTTGGGTGCATTTTCGTTTTGATTCTCAGCATTTTTAACAGCTTTTGCTTAGGTTAATGCTCAGAAAATTACATTTTTAAATCTAATGAAATGTTCAGTGCTGTTGTGACCCCGATCAGATCAAAGGTCCTTCTGCAGAGGCCCAAATGTAGGTCTGGTTTGCTGTGGAGTTGAGGGTGTTTCTGCACAGCTTGCGACTTTGTGGTTAACTCTAATTAGCACATACCAGTCTTCTCTGCTCTATCTAGACCCTCGCCTGCTGTGGCAGTCTGACAGACATCTCTGCCAGAAAAGCATTACACTGTTATGTTAGGCCTATTTATACACTTGGTGAAGATGGGCCTTCTGGGACTGCAGAAAAGTTAACAAATATGTATATACGTTTTTCGCGATGTAGACTTTTTATGTTTGAGTTGTCGTTGCTGTTGTTTTTTGTATCTTCCCCTATCAGGACTTTTTAAAATTCTATTGTATGTTGTGCAATAAAGGCTGTTCTGTTCTGAAATGGATATCCGTAGTTTAATACTGAAATAAGTTCAGCCTATGCTCAGAGCATATTACTGCCAGCCATGCGGTGCTGGGCTTTTGACCGCATACTTATCTCAGTACTGGAGCTCGGAGCTACTGTGTGGTGACCTGCGATCAGCCAGGGGGTGTCTTGAGCTGTGCGTTAATTAGCGGGGCTTTTTAATTTCTGTGTTATAAATGTGGTATGTTTTTGTGCTCGATTATTTGTGTAGGGTGGCTGTTAATCACGTGCCAGTGTGAGTCAGCAGGCCTGCGGTCAGATGCCCAGTGCTGGCTGGCCCACAGCAGCAATTCTCGGCCAGAGCTGTGGCTGAAATGAATGATTAACCTCGAGGGGAGCCGCAGTGACCTCTCGGCCTGCCTTCACCATATTCTGCTAAGTGGCTTGTTGAGTTTGAGAACCAGAAGAGAAACTTTAGTATTCTGTGTTTCTGCGCCCTGCCCAATCTCTTTATTTTCTCCCGCTACATAGTTATGAGTCATCTGATATAGCTGTAATTCCTCCCTCCCTCCCTCCTTTAGGCCTACTGTCTGCCCTAAAGAGAGTGGACCGGGTGTCCAAGCTTAAGGCCCCCCCAGCCCTGAGCGACCATGCTGTGCTGGGGCAGCACGGTGGCGGGCCAACTGGGCCTGGGCGACTCGGGCCCCACCATTCCTGAGCCACGCTGCTGTCGGGCCTTTTTCGGCCGTGGTCTGCGAGAGGTGGCCTGCGGAGGGAGCCACTCGCTGTTCCTGTTGCAGGACGGCAGCGTCTACACCTGCGGCTCGAACAGCTGCGGTCAGCTGGGTCACGGGAAGGCCGGCGGCATCCCAGGTACGTCCGTCCACGAAAATAAACCTCGCTCCCCGCACCGGGGCGCTGATTAGTCACAAATGGCAGCCCAAGGAAAACGAACATAAATAAAGACAGACATGTCCCTGGCCCTCAGCCAAATAAATGTACCTGCTTATGGCTACTGATAAAGAAACCATCATGAGTAGCTATTTGTGGAACGACAGGTTTTGCGGGGCCGAGGCAGAGATGTGTGACTTTTGTCTAAGACAAAGTAAAATCTGTCAGGGGTAGTTTTTCTGCATTTGCGCCTTCCTTTCTTGCCAGTGCCACCATGCAGGATCCGTTTTATGTACATAGTCAAACTGGGGAGCTGGTCTGAACTACAGCTGTAACCTGTGTACCTACGCCTGGATGGTAGCATTGGTTCATTGCGCCATATCTGTTTGCTGACCTCATGGTACTCTAGGATATCGTGGGACGTTGGGACTTTCCGACGTTCCACTGTCCTCACATGACTCTGAGAGATGCTGTTAATTTAAGAAGAATCACCAGAATTGCACATACGACCTTTCTGCATGACAAAATAATGTACAGATTAGGCATTTCGTTGAAAATCCACAGATGAAATGCTCAGATATACACTATACGGACAAAAGTATTTGGAAGCATAGAATTGGTATAAATGTCAAGACATTTTGGATGATTCTATGCTTCCAACTTTGTGGGGCCAGTTCAGGAAAGGCCCTTTTCTGTTCCAGCATGGCTGTGCCCCAGTGCACAAAACAAGGTCCACAGAGCCCTGACCTCAATCCCATCAAACACCTTTGCGATGAATTCCAACAGAGATTGAGCCAGGCCTTTTACGTGCAGCATCAGTGCCTGACAATGCAAATGCTCTTCTGGATAAATGGCTGAAAAATTCCCCCAGACACACTCAAGTCTTGTGGAAAGCCTTCCCAGAAGAGTGGCAGCTGTTGTAGCTGCAAAGATGGGGACCAACACCATATTGATGCCTATGGATTTAGATTGGGATGTCATGAAAGTTCCTGTAGATGTATTGGCCAGGTGTCCCATTTTTGTCCATATACAGTAGAATAGTAAGGGACTTGAGTCACTGACTCGTGACTCAACTCAGACTCAAATTACAAATTTGATGACTTTTGACTAGACTCTGCAAATCTGATGGAAAGACTTGGACTCAACTTGGAATTGAGTGCAGTGACTAGAGACTTGGACCAGACTTCGAGCCTATAACTTGAAGACTTGAGGTTATAGTCCCCTCGATATGATATAGTTAATTTTATAATATCTGTGTATATTAATTCTCTGCTTCTAAAAATTGTGTGAGGACAACCATTCAGTAGACATTCTTTCAAACTGTCTGCCTTTAAAGAACATATCCTATGACATACTGTGGCGGGTTTTTGCTGAAGCAAGGTAAAAACAAAACAGACATAGGTAGGGACTCAAGTTACATGACTCACAACTCGTCTTGGACTTGAGTCACAAATTTGATTTAACTTGTGACTTGACAGCAAGAATAAATAAATGACTCTAGACTTGACTCGGACTGCAATGTTTGGACTCGAGACTTGACTTGAACTCGCCAAGGAATGACTTGTTTCCATCCCTACTATATAGTGTATGTCTGAGTGTATATGTACTATGTCAGAAGCTTAAATAGGGCTAACACGTGATTTCAGTGTTATGTTTAAGTATTTGTTTAGTAATTGAGATGGCCTGTTTCCCAAGGCTGTGAGATTCTGCATTTAGACATTATCAGAGTATGAATTCATTTAGGTAGCTGGTCAGGTGGTCACCTGAGTGAGCTGTGATGCCCCCTGCTGGTGTGCATATGTGAGGGCTTGGTGATGGTTTCATGGCACTGACGCCCCGCCCCTGCCTGCTTTTCAGAGCTGGTCGGGGCTCTGGATGCACAGAAGATCGCGGTGGTGTCCTGTGGGCGCTCCCACTCGGTCGCCGTAAACGACCAGGGGCAGGTGTTCGCCTGGGGGGCGGGTGGTGGGGGCCAGCTGGGCCTGGGCACTACGGAGGAGGCCGTCAGAGTCCCCAGGTGGGTCCGTGTCCGGCACCCGCTCACAGATGGATGGCATGAAGCGACACGTTTGACACCCCCCTGGGTCTCTCTCTTCCTTTGGTTACGTAGATTGGTCAGGAAGTTGTGTGAACATCGCATCTCTCAGATCATGTGTGGCAGCCAGCACTGCATTGCACTTTCTAAAGGTAATGACCTAATGGACAGCTTTCCCCGTCCCTAAATGACGGCGCTTTGTCAAAGCTGACTGTTGACCCTATTCCTACTCAGACGGCCAGCTCTTTACATGGGGTCAGAATTCCAGCGGTCAGTTGGGTTTGGGAAAGGCTCATCCAAGCACGCCATCGCCGTTGCCCCTCAAGTCCTTGTCGGGCATCCCCCTGGCCCACGTTGCTGCCGGGGGGGACCATAGCTTTGCCCTGTCCCTCTCTGGGGCCGTCTTTGGCTGGGGCAGGAACAACGCCGGGCAGTTGGGACTCAATGATGAACAAGGTAGGTAGAGTTAGGGTTGATGTCACACGTGGCAAGAAAATGTTACGATAAAGCCATAAGGCTACTCTTACCAAATAGTGGTAGTTTAGTGTACAGATTAAAGACTGGAAGGTTGGTCGTTCATATGCATTGGTGCTTTGTGCACCAAACTCAAATTGCCTCATATTCTTAGTAAAAATATTCCCAGATCAAGTTCCTTGTTTGTGCAGTCATGGTACCTCGGAGTGCTTTCATGCTAAGATGAACATGTGGCTTTTGTGTTTTCCGTGATCATTTCCAAGACCGCGCCGTTCCCTGTCATATCAAATTCCTGCGGTCGCAGAAGGTGGTGTTCATCAGCTGTGGAGATGAGCACACGGCCGCCCTGACGAAGGTACGCCACCCACGCTCTCGTTGGCGTGATGTCAGCTCGTGGTGTCGTTTTCTCAGTTTGCTCACTGGTGAAGTTCCTGTGTATCACATGTTCCCAAAGCTGTGTTGAGGTCTGGGCCCGCGCTCCATCTTCGTCCCATTTGCGCTCAGCAGCCCATGCTTTCGTGACGGAGCTCTGCCAAAGATTATACGTGAACCGCTGGTCCTTCCTCAACAGGATGGGGGCCTTTTTACTTTTGGCGATGGCTCGCAAGGGCAGCTGGGCCACGACTCCAACAACAATGAAGTCCTCCCCAGACGGGTCCTGGAGCTGATGGGGAGCGAGGTGTCGCAGATCGCCTGCGGAAGGTGCGTGACAGCTGACCCGCGCTGGCCACACATCGCTGCCATGTCTGCCCCTCGTCCTCTGCTCTGTTTCGAAGGGCGTTTTTCGTATTATGCATCATAAACATGAACCTCCATTTAACCACAACCCTACTTTATCACACCAGCTACGCTAGCTGAGCCCTCAGAAAGCTGGGAATGTTTTCAATGCAGCCACTATCACAAAGCACTACAGCACGACGACTCTTGTGCACGAAATCTCTTGCCATTTCCCTATTTGCATGTGTCTGCACTGGCAGCTTGATCACCCGGTTGTTTTAGCTCGGCGCTGCCATGTTTGTCATCTCCGTCAACCGTGTTCCCTTCCAGACACCACACCCTGGCTTTCGTGCCTTCTTCTGGCATGGTCTACGCGTTTGGCTGCAACGCCAAGGGCCAGCTGGGCACAGGAACCAGGGCCAACACCAGCAGCCCGCTGCCCATTAAAAGCAGTTTCTTCCATAGGGGATCCCCCACGACAGGTGACCTTTGCACTGTTTTCCTCGCTTTATTTTGGGATAGATGTTGGGTGTGGCCGATTTTCTCAAGTCTAGGAAATGAATAAGCAGGGATGAGGACAGTCTGGTTTGTTTCCAGCCCATTATGTGTGGGGGCCCTCGATTCAATGGAACTTGCAAATGAAGTCAAAATATATGCCCGTCACCTTCCTCCGGAATCCCGGGCCCAGCTCTTTCGGCAACATCTCCAGGAATTTTCTATTATTGTTGGACCGTTGACAGAATTGAGGCTCTGTGTATGGATGAAAAGCATTTGAAGTCTCTCATTGAGTGAGAACAGGACACAAGGGGTTTAATCTGTTTCTCTAAAAAAAAAAAATTATGTGTTTGTTTGCTCAGTACAGGTCGAGTGTGATGCATTAGAATATAATTTACTTTGTGATAATGATCAGTTGTGCTTATTATTGTAAGTGGATTTAATGTATAAACTACTAAACTATGCCCTGAATACTACTTAGACATGTCCTGTTTTCAAGCATGTATATGTTTACTAAATTTGCTGACCATCTGTTTCTTTCTGCAGAGTCTGGAATTTATGCTGTCTTCAAAATTCATTGTGGAGGAGACCATAACTTTGTATTGTACTCCAACCAGGAGGTAAGTTTCACTGGCAGAATGTGCCGGAACACACTGTGCCGTTCTCTGGTTTGGTAACATTCCAGTGGCGTCCTGTTTGTAGGAGCTGTCACGCGTGCAGCCTTTGGGATGGTGAGCGTGAGCAGAGCGTTCATACATGGGGCAGAAATGTGCTGGTGGCAGGGAGCTGGATTTAGCCCAGAATCACAGGCTGAACCAGTGGTAGATAGAAGACAATCACACATTAATTCTAAGCTAAGATCTGCATGGGGTTTAAAGTTCTTGTGTTCTGTGATGCAAATTTAAAATGGAGGAGTGTGGTTAGAAAGGCAAGCTGTGATTGAAGTAGATTCCTGCCTAATCGTAGATCCCTGGCTGTTTGGTCCTTGAGGTTACTGGTCTGGTGAATTTAAGTGCAGTTGCACATCTACATCACAAGGTGGTGCTGTCGTTCAAGCAATAACGCTGCAAAGACTATCATTACACGGTATTGTAAAAGCAGGCCTTTTGTAGGTCGTTCCATGGCCGGTCTGATGTTTTCTGGGGTTGTGTTTCTGTTAAGACGTGTTTTGTGGCTAGCTGTCAGCTACACCGTGAGCGCTTGGAGCGTTCTAATTACGTCCTCACCGGTGATGCCGGCACCGGCCTGTCACAGTGCGGCTACGTACGGTTCTCGCTCCATCGGCGCATCACGCCCCGCTCCTCTCTTCCCCACAGAGCTGTGTGCCCCCCGAGGACTATCGTGTTATCAACGCCACAAAAAGCATCTCGATCATTAATCACGAAAGCCTAAACGCATGGCTGACAAAGCTGGTGGACAGCACGGACTCCAGCATCACCAAGTAAACATCTCCGCTTCATTACGTTCTGCTGCTGTTGACTTTCTGTGTAAGACAATGAAGTTTGTCCCACTTCTCTCGCGTGCAGTAATGCTCCCATATTTACTTTCTAGCGACATCATTCTTCTCCTTTCTTCAGCTGCTTGCTGGAATGCCAGTTTCCTGGACCAGAGGTCAGAATCTCAGTGGTTCATAGCCATTGTTTGTTTTTGTTTTTCTTTGGTTTTCTCCCATTTGGTGGATTTTGGAGCTGGAATGTTTTCGAGGGTCCATTTTATTTACTTTTTCATGTTCTTTAAGGAAGTTGTTTTGTTGAAATTTCATTTGAGATTGACTGCTGCCCCCATTAAAAATATCTGTCAGCACAATATATGTCAAAAGTGCCATTAGTGGCTTATATCTAAAAGTATCAAAGCAGACACTTTTAATCAGCATATTAAAATTGCTTAAGTAGCCAATAGTCTGCCCCCCCTTCAGAGGTGTGAGGCAACAAAGCTAGCCAATGCGCTCCCATATGATGATAATGACAGACCAAATTACATCAAACACGATATTCATTTAATAAGTATATTTTACAGGCCAAGTTCTGTTTATTTCCGTGGCATTGCAAGTCAGATCGGTACGTTCTGCAGGACTGGTAGGGTGATGGCCTTGGCAGAATTGCTTGTTTTCATTTAATAGTTCAAGAAGCTGATAAACGGGCCGTGTTTGCACAATGAATTGTGGCTACCTTAGAGAGCTATCAGCAGCCTCTGGAACATTCTGTGAATGGTGTTTGTCCTTCATATCCTTGGGTCATTGTTAGGCTCTGCTCCAGCTCATCACAGGGGGATATGAGGACGTCCTGATCAGTATGACCTTATGGACTAGAGAACTCCTTACATGTTCTGTCGGAATTTCTTCAACACTAATTTGACTGAAAAGAGTGTGAGGTGGTTCCCTTTGAATCTCTTTGAACTGTCTGGAGTGTTACCCTGTTACTTTCCAAGCC
>JAODKF010000093.1:1197741-1207844 GCA_026779585.1 Mormyrus proboscirostris
GGGGGCGTGTATATTTCCACATCAAAGGCTGATGTACACCATGGTCCCCTCACACATACACCAATTATCAATAATCCCCCCAAATAGTGTATCCGAAGAACCTAGGGCACCAAGAGTGCCCCCATGTGGGGAGAATGAGCAAACCCTCCCACACAGAGCTGGGACCTCATTCGAGCCCATAACCGTGGCAACCGGGGCAACGGCGCTGCCTTCAGAGCTTAATCTGCCTGACTAACTGTGCCATGTGCCTTAATGAGAGCTAATATATCCTTTTACAGCTAATATATGCTTATGTTCAGCTCTGTGCTGCTTCTGTGCCTTTAAGTCTAATTCAAATGTTATGTAAACACCGAAATAGTCTGATTAGGGTATGATGCTGTTTTCTAGCTATTCCAAGCTCAGCAGTTTTAGTGCAATGACACTTCAGCACAAACACGATTCTCTTCCCTGGGCCAATCCGTATCATGGGTGTGGTCAAAGCACGTAATTGACCAGAAAACACTCTCTTGGCCAATCAAAATGCTGGGACGCTGATAATTCCACTGGTTTTGCATACTTATCTTATCTAGGTTACCTATGTTATCTATGTGCAGGTGTGCCAGCTAGTAAGCTGGCTGAGCTAATCTATTTGTCTTGCGCAGATCTACAACGGCAATGGACTCCCACGCGAAGCACAGATCAGCGGAGAGCAGTGAAAAAGGTGTTTCCACTCTGGATCGTGCAGATAAACTTGTCGAGAGCTCATCATTAAATATTAACGTGATATTTAAGAGGAGTGACAGATGAATTATCTTCTGCCTTTGGGTGTCAGAAGCATTTGGTCTTCGATCCTGATCTCTACTGCGAGCAACAGACGCAGAGGATGGGGGCTAAAGACGGTACCTTAACACCCCCCTTGCCCCCCGGCATCACTACCTTCACCAAAAACAGAACGCACGCATGGTTACTCCTCTCACAACAGCTGTGGCTCCTGGCCCCCCCTCCCTGAGCGCTGTGGGCAGGGCATGTCACCGTGTGGCGCGTAATGACTGGGATCTGGGCCCCCCAATGGCATCGGCGCGTCGTCCCGTTTAGTAGACAGTGCTGTCCTTAGCTGTGTCCCACACTATTTTTCCAAATATGAAACACAAACATAAGACATATTCAAACAGCTTTAAATAAGCAATATATCCTCTGGGAAGGTTAGGTATCAGTTTGTATGTTTGTTTGTTCACTATGTACTTTGATGCTGGGGTCAATATGTTCCCCCTGGGGTCAGTAAATTATTTAATGTAAGTAAATGTAACGTAAACTAATATTTAGATAGTTAGAGATCAAAGCTGGTGTGTGCATGTGTGTGTGTAATGACATACATGTGAGCGAGATCGCACACAGATGCCCTTGCACAGGCAAACGGGCTGACGTCGCCCCGCCCCGAACCGGCAAGGCTCCTGGACTCCGTCTGGCCGGTAAGACCCGGTTCACCCGGCATGTCGGTCCCCTGCCAGCACTGCGAGGCCCGGCTGCCGTCTCCAGGCCGCTCGGGGGACCAGCTGGCTGAGGACGACCTTGGCAGATGTTCATACACGGAGTCAGTCTTGCTGACCCCCCCGATCACCGAGCCGGATCAAGCCCACACAGAGCATGCAGCTTCTGAAAATTTATTTCCAATTCCCCTCTGACAGTTATGATTTTTTTTTTTAGCCTACCAGACTTTACATTATGTGATTTACCTGATATTTTTCTGCATCAAACTGCTTTGGAATGTTTATTCCTGATACCAGTACTAACAGGTTAATTTCAGTATGGCAGTCAGAACTGATAGCAGCAATAAGTAATATTTGTACCATGGCTGCCATTGACACGTGATATAATATAACTTGCATTCATCCAGGTGCACCAATCCACAACCTAGGAAGGATGATACCTTGATAGCAATGGCCTTTACTTATTTTGGGCTACTTTGGTTGCACTCAGGCTTGAATGCCAAGGCCTTACTGGTTACTCACCATTTCCGCTGGAAGATGTCTTGTTCTCGACGACGTAGACCACCACCAGTCCGATGCACACCCCAGTAAAGAGCACACAGAGGAGTATCAAGCACTTCTCCAAGGTGGAGAAGCCTCTGGAAGTGGGACGGCTTCCCTTTGCCATGGTGTCACGGTAACGGCGTCCCAAAGCAGGAGGCGAAGGCGTTTTGCTGTCTAGGTTTATAGCAGCCCACTCCCGCTGGACTGTGATTGGCTGGACCTTGTTCTCCCCAGGAAAACGAGCTTCTTTCATTAATGGTTAAATCAAATAAAGCGCAACCTGATTACGGAGGCGAGGGGTACGAGGTTTAGACCAAACGCTTGCCGTCAAACTAATGTCCACTCCTCAATGATGTGGGATTTGTGACGTTACTGTAATCGTTCCCCAAACTGTTCGCCCCAAGGCTGCCTAGGAAAGCTGCAGAAAGCTCCCTCACACACACACCCTTATTATTCTTGTTTGGTTCATTAATTATTATTCAGTTTCTGGATACATCTTCAAAGGTACAAGCAGGGGGGGCCCAGTATGTCATACTAGCCCCTGAATATGAAAAGTAATTCTTAAACATTATGCATTATTATATATTATTAACAAATTATACTTGTGGGGGACCCCTTCCTCTCAGTAAATCCTACTGTGGGGGCCCAAGGTGACATTATATCAGGGGGCCCAAAGTTTCTAGTCACGCCCCCCTACACACCCCCCCTAGTCACGCCCCCTGTTTCTGTAGATACACAAGCTGTTCCTGTTTCTGGAACTTGAACCAGAAACCTTGCGGCCATGAGGCCAAGCACTTAAGCATCATTAAACGGCACTAGATGTCAAGGAAAACCAAAATAACGCAGAAGTATGCTGAGCAGGCGAAGAGACGGTCCCCGCGGACCAGCTGGAGGACGTGCCAGAAACACCGCTGATTTACAGAACAATTGCATGTTGGCTCCTGAATGCCGAGCTCCGTCTCTCGGAACCCGTAACCCGCGGCCCGGAACCTTCCACAATCTGTTTTCAGCGGTGAGAGCTGATTACCAGAGTATTTTGCTATTTTTTTTCGCGCAGGGATTCAGAGCTTAGAAATATCTGTCTGCTTGTGGGGGGATGGGGTTGTACGATTTGTAGCTGTGTTTAACGGACTGTTTTTACCATCTGCTTCTCTTTCCAAATGTCAAACTAGACACTGAGAAGAAGACAGAGTTTGCCTGTGATAGACTATCACTGATAGTATCGCTGCTGTTGCCAAAAACTCATCCGTCTTCCCAGATCGCCCGTCTTCACAGGGTCAGAGTCGACAGGGAGGCTGTCCCAGGATGCATGCGGTCCCAAAAGCAGAGGGCAGCGTGACTGGGATTCCAGTTCCTCACACAGTCCTACATAATGAATCACTGCACTGCACCTCATGGAGTTTAGAAAGGCTTATTTGTACTATTCTCCACATTTCAGAACAAAGACATTAAAAGTATGAAATAACATTAGTATAATTTGTTAACATTAGCACTGAGCAAAAAGGTTTTAAACAAAAATTATTATTTTTTTTGGGGGTGGGGGGGGGGGCATCTCCATGGGTTGCTGGTTCAAATCCCTGGGTGGGCAGAGGGATCCCATCATAGGACCCTTGAGCAAGGCCCTTAACTCCAACTGCTCCAGGGACTGGCTGGTACTACTGTCTCCTCTACGCCAGTTTCATGAGGAGGCCTCCTGAGATGCTTTTCCAGCTGTCCTGAAGGAGGTCCCTCATATACACTGAGCACTCACTGGCTGATCCTACTGTCTCCTCTACGCCAGTTTCATGAGGTGGCCTCCTGAGATGCTTTTCCAGCTGTCCTGAAGGAGGTCCCTCATATACACTGAGCACTCACTGGCTGATCCTACTGTCTCCTCTACGCCAGTTTCATGAGGTGGCCTCCTGAGATGCTTTTCCAGCTGTCCTGAAGGAGGTCCCTCATATACACTGAGCATTCACTGGCTGCTTTTCCTTCACTCTCTGATCAAACTCCTCCAAAACCATCTCTACTGTGTTTGGGTCAGGTGACCAGGTCATGTGATACGACAATATCATGTCCAAACTTTTGACTGGATCTTCATGTCTTTCTTCTACTGTTTTTTGACTGGAATGATTGCTCTCAACCCAAATTGTGTGTTTCTGAGGTTTGCATGTGTCCTGCTTTAGCCCAGCATCCCATCGTGGGCGTAGCCCAGTCATTTGACCTATGCTACCCAGAATGACCCTGACCAAGATTAGCGATTGGAAGATGGAAGACTGCATGAGTTTTTTAATCCCTGAAATGTCATAATTAACGAATCTATGTGTGTGCAGTTTGAGTTTTGCTTAAGCGACTGGCAGTGCTACAGTTGTCACTGTCACCCCTGATGGCTCACCGGTGGCCCAGCAGCCTGATTTGTGGAGCACTTGATTCTTACTGTGGAAGATGTCGGTGTGATCTGCAGTGCTGTGCCAGGCCAGCCTCGGACGTTCTCCAAACTCGCAACTACTGTTGTTGGAGGCTCCATCGGTGTGAGCCTCATTTCCTGTCCCGGTAGCTTGCTGGCATAGGGTTGCGTCCGTGACAGTAAGAATCTCAGGTTGAGGTCCTGGAGCTGGAGTTGGGTTTCAGGGCACAGGGTGTCCCCTGAGTGCGGTATGGGGGCAGCTACAGGATCTGCGTCGTTTGGGGTCCTCGGTGACTGGCGGTGCCAATGGAAGTGGCTATAAACAGGATATAAATGATAAGGAATGAGGTGGAGAGACGGAGAGTCCTACACATTCCATGAGTTCCTTCTTTGTGCTTTTGCCTGTTTAACGGTGACAGTAAGGAGGCCCACATTTCATAAATGGTCTATATATCCAGCCATCCATCTTCTAGATGCTTGTCCTGGTCAGGGTTACAGAGTAAATGCCTTGATGATGGTGCGTGGCTAATTGGTTTTAAAAAAGCATGATTTTAAAAGCAGCGTGCAGCACAACTGGTTTATATTTACAACACAGCGGTAGATTAAAGATAGTCAGGAAAAATCCTAGCTAGTCACTCTTACTAAGGGAAAATTAAGTGACAACAATGAAAAAATTGGAACATTCGGATTTAAGTTCTTATATTATTTCCTGTCTCTTTAAATAAGGCAAAGAAGTGTATTGCTCTACGGTGAGACTATACTGGTCAAATGAACCTTAGTTTCACTGGCCAACATCCCCCACCTGCTCGGAACTGATGACAGGGACTGCATGAGATAGACTTTGTAAGCTGACATTTCCCCTTCTGTGCTGACATAACTAGATACGTTTCTGTTATGAACAGAGCAGATGACAGAGCTACTGGTATCTATATTACCCACGGATGCATCAGCATTTCTCAATACAGACAAATGACTTAACAGTTTATGTTTTATTTTCTGGGTCATAATTTTAAAATGGTACCGTTTTTGATAACAAAATGCAGAAATCGTTTCCCATATCATAAAGTCCAACTTCTTTTGATCTATTTTGGTTATATATAAATGACTTTATGATATTCCCCTTATGTGTATAAAAAAAACACAAATCCGTGATTTATTTGGTAAAGTGTATGCAATACAACACAGTTGGGTTTCAGGGCACAGGGGTGTCCCCTGAATGCCGCACGGGGGCAGCTAAATCAGCCAAGGGCGGAGACCGCCACAGGATCTGCGTCGTTTGGGGACCTCAGTGACTGGCGGTGCCAATGGAAGTGGCTATAAACAGGATATAAATGATAAGGAATGAGGTGGAGAGATGGAGAGTCCTACACATTCCTTGAGTTCCTTCTTTGTGTTTTTGCCTGTTTCCCGATGACAGTAAGGAGGCCCACATTTCATAAATATATACAGCCATCCATCTTCTAGTTGTTTGTCCTGGTCAAGGTTACAGAGTAAATCCCTTGGGGATGGTGCGTGGCTGATTGGTTTAGGCCTCTGTTCCTGATGTCAGAAGGTTGCCAGTTTGACCCCCGTCCTCGGTAGAATAGTCACGTCTCCGTTGGACCCTTCGGCAAGGTCCTCCCCCTCCTGCAAATGCTCCAAGGGTGTTGGATATCAATGACCCCGTGTTTGGACCCCAAGCTTCTCCCTCAGATGCATACAGTACCAGTCAAATTATGTGTCCTGCCCTGATCGTCCTGCCCCCCTCGTTAACCTCATGTGGATTCCCAGTGTTTACCAGCTGTTTCTAGTTGTCTTCGTTAGTTCAATGTATTTAGTCGGCGTTTCAATTTGTTTCCCCAGTCCGGTCATTGTAACGTTGCATGTTGTGTTTCGCGTTTATCCCCGTAAATAAAGTCCTTTGTCCGCATCCACGGCTTCCCTTGCCTGCTTCCCGGTGGATCGTGACATTATGCACATACCTCTGCATACAAAGTTTTATTTGTGCTATTCTCTACATTTTAGAATAATTATAAACATCAGAACTATAAACATATGGAACATATGTAACATATGGAAATTTTGCACTGACCAATTTAATTGGTGGGGGGGTGGGCATCTTTTCAGGATTCATATGGTTCCTGGTTCGAGTCCCGTACTTGACAGAGTGATGCCACCAATGGGCCCTTCAGCAAGGCACTTACCCCCAAATTGCTCCAGAGGCCTGGCTGATCCTACTGTCTCCTCTATGGCAGTTTCTTGCATTGGCCTCCTGAGATGCTTTTCCAGCTGTCCTGAAGGCATCCCTCATATGTGCTGAACACTCATTGGCCACGTTTCCTTCACTCTCCGGTCAAACTCCTCCAAAACCCTCTGGACCGTGTTTCGGTCAGGTGGCCAGCTCATGTGATGTGACACTATCACTGTCCTTCATAGGCGGCTTGCTGTGTTCAGACTTTTGACCGGCACTGTATATTTTTGTGTGTCTGTCATAAACATGAGATAAATATGGGATAAGTAAAAAGCTTTGCAATGTACCTGTGCAAATTGCAAATAAAGGATCGTTTCACTTTGCATCTGATCTAACCCCTCCTGCATGTGTCTTGCAAACAGATGATCTCGTCAGGATTCCACACGGTTTGGCCAGACTCGCACAAGAATTCACGCCTCAAGCCCAGTGAAGAGCTAATAATGCAAAACACCAAGTGATCCTGACTCTAATCTACCGCTGTGTTTTAAATATAAACCAGTTGCTGATGTGTAGTAATTAATGGTGCAGGAAAGTTAGACACTTGAGAAGGACATTCCAACAGTTCAGACTGATGTATGTCATATCACATATACGCAATTAATAGTAAGGCATTTAATCTTCATTCACTATTTTTAAATTTGTCTTCTGGCCTCAGAGCTTCTAGGAAAAAAAACTAGGATAGGTGTGATCCTTTGTCAGAGTGAACAGAATGATCATCTACCAGCAGCAACAGCAAGATTATGTATGATTAACAGGGTAATGATCCAGCAATAACACAGTGATCATCTAAAAACAGGAATATGATCATCCAGGATCAGCAACATGATCATCCTGGAACAGCAGCATGATCATCCGGGAACAGCAGTGTGGTCATCCAGCAGTAGTGCGATTATCTATTTCCATTAAGAGTTGCTTGTCTGTGGTAACACCAGAACAAACAGGTGAACCCGTTTCTGAACATAACGCAGAAGAATAAATGAACCATTAGTTAACTATTTTAGTTTGACTTTGATGACTTTTTAAAAATAAGGTGAATTATACCCCAAATATTTCCCAAAACGGTTTGAAGAACACCTCTCCTTGGATTGCCACCTTATCGTGGTGGAGGGGTTTACGTGCCTAAGTGACCCTGGGGGCTATGTTGTCGGGGGCAATAGCCCCTGGTAGGGTCTCCCAAGGCAAAAAGGTCCCAGGGGAGGGGCCAGACAAAGAGCAATCCAAAAGAACCCTATGATAAGGCATTGCAGCAACTAGGGCTAGGGTCACTGGGGCCCCACCCTGGAGTCAGGCCTGGGGGAGGGGCCCGTTGGCCCATGGGGCCCTGTCAGGCATAGCCTGAAAGAGGCACGCAGGACTGTCCCCAGGTGGGCCCACCACCTGCAAGGGGAACGTCAGGGATTCGGTGCTTTGTGGATCGGGTGACGGCCAAGGGAGGCCCTGGCGGTCTGATCCCCGGCTGACAAAACTGGCTTTCAGGACATGGAATGTCACCTCTCTGGAGGGGAAGAGCCTGAGCTTGTGCGTGAGGTTGAGAGATATCGACTCGATATAGTCGGGCTCACCTCAACGCATAGCTTGAGTTCTGGAACCAATCTTCTGGGGAGGGGCTAAATGCTCTTTTCTTCTGGAGTTGCAGCAGATGAGCGACGCTGGGCTGGGGTGGGGCTACTGGTAGCCTCACAGCTCGGTACATTAACAATGAAGTTTACCCTGGTGAACGAGAGGGCTGTTTCCCTGCGCCTTTGGGTCGGGCATAGGTATCTGACTGTCATCTGCGCTTATGCGCCAAATGTCGGTTCAGAGTACCCGGCCTTCTTGGATTCCCTTAGTGGTATGCTGGTTAGCGTGCCACGAGGGGATTCCATCATTTTGTTGGGGAACTTCAACGCTGACGTGGGCAATGACAGCGTCACCTGGAAGGGGGTGATTGGGAGGAACGGCCTCCCTGATCTGAACCCGAGCGGTGCTCTGTTATTGGACTTCTGTGCAATGCATGGTTTGTCCATAATGAACACCATGTTCGAGCATAAGGGTGTCCATAAGTGGACATGGTATGAACATGCCCGGGGCTACAGGTCGATCTGATCTGCGGCCTTCTGTCTTGGACACTCGGGGAAAGAGAGGGGCAGAGCTGTCAACTGATCACCACCTGGTGGTGAGTTGGCTCAGGTAGCGGGGAGGAAGCCGGTCAGATCTGGTAGGCCCAAGCGCATAGTGAGGGTCTGCTGGGAACGTCTGGCAGAGGCTTCTGTTCGCTGAAGCTTTAACTCGCACCTCCGGTAGAATTCCAACTGCATACCGAGGGAGGTTGGGGATATTGAGTCTGAATGGACACTGTTCCGGACCTCTATTGTGGAAGCGGCTGTACAAGTCGTGGCGGTAACCCCCGTACCTGATGGTGGACACCAGAGGTGAGGGGGGCTGTCAAGCTGAAGAAGGAGGCTTACCAGGAATTATTAACCCGGGGGTCTCCGGAAGCAGCTGACGGGTACTGACAGGCCAGGCGGAACGCGGCTCTGATGGTCGCAGAAGCAAAAACCCAGGCGTGGGAGGAGTTCGGTGAGGCTATGGAAAGTGACTTTCGGTCGGCCTCAAAAAGGTTCTGGTAAACCATCAGGAATATCAGGAGGGGGAAGCAGCTCCTAGTTCCTACTATTTATAGTGGGGAGGGGGCACTGTTGACCTCACCTGGGGACATCACCCGGAGGTGGAAGGAATACTTTGAGGACCTCCTCAACCCTGCCTCAGATACATCTACGCACACTGCCTCTGAGATATCTGACGGCACAGAGCCCGAGGTAGCTGGGGGGGGGCTTGCCCATCACTGGGGCTGAGGTGGCCCAAGTGGTTAAAGAGCTACGTGGCCCGCGGGTGGACAAGATCCGCCTGGAGCACCTGAAGGCTCTGGATATTGTGGGGCTGTCGTGGCTGACACGCCTTTTCAACAGCGCGTGGAGGTCAGGGAAGGTGCCGCTAGATTGGCAGACTGGGGTGGTGGTCCCCTTATTTAAGAAAGGGGACTGGAGGGTGTGTTTCAACTACAGGGGGATCACACTTCTCAGCCTTCCTGGGAAAGTCTATTCCGGGATACTGGAGAGGAGGGTGAGATCGATAGTCAAATCTCGGATTCAAGAGGAACAATGTGGTTTTCGTCCTGGCCGTGGAACACTGGACCAGCTTTATACTCTTGCAAGGGTACTGGAGGGGGCCTGGGAGTTTGCTTATCCAATCTACATGTGTTTTGTAGATTTGGAAAAGGGTGCTCTGTGAGGGGTGCTTCAGGAGTATGTGGTCCGGGTCCCTGTATGAACGGAGCAGAAGTTTGGTCTGCATTGCTGGTAATAAGTCAAACATGTTCCCAGTGCGGGTTGGGGTCCGCCAGGGCTGCCCTTTGTCATCGATCCTGTTTATAATATTTATGGACAGGATTTCTAGGCACAGCCAGGGTGTTGAGGGTGTCCAGTTTGGTGGCCTCAGG
>JAODKF010000093.1:1207944-1238935 GCA_026779585.1 Mormyrus proboscirostris
ACTGTCTCCTCTACGCCAGTTTCATGAGGAGGCCTCCTGAGATGCTTTTCCAGCTGTCCTGAAGGAGGTCCCTCATACACACTGAGCACTCACTGACCGCTTTTCCTTCACTCTCTGGTCAAACTCCTCCAAAACCATCTCTACTGTGTTTGGGTCAGGTGACCAGGTCATGTGATGCAACGCTACCACTCCCCTTTGTAGGCAGCTTGACCGACGAGTGCTGCAGGGAGTTCTCGTTTGCACAGGGCACACAGTTTTACATTCTGCAGCACTTTGCAATCTATCAGGACAGAGGAACAGAAAGGCAGGTATTTACTGCCCTCATAAATGGTCGAACCTGAGCTTTATCTTGGATCCAAATGACTGTAACATCAACTGACTGCAGAAGGACACAGCAACCCGACTCGCAGTTACCTCTTCATGGAACCCATAAAACGTGTGCCACGCTATCTTATACCCAAAGGATGTGATACAGTCTACTGCCCTGGCCTTAGAATTTGTGGAGTTTGCAGGTTCTATCCATGTTCATCTGAATTACCTCTGGGTAGGGCCAGTGTTTTCCACAGTCAAAAAACTGTATGTGTGACTTTGCACCCTGCGATGAACAAGCATCCTGCTGAGCTGTCCAGGCTTACCATGACCCTATACAGAGAGAAAACTGAAGATAGATGGATGGATGGATGCATAGATGGATAGTGATACCATCTGAAGTTTGGCTGTCATCAAGGTTTGGCTAAGTCCAGTTTTGGCTTCAGAACTGAGCAGAAACCAAACGCAAGCTCACAGTTCAGTTATGAGGCTAGCAATAGCTTCGAGCTGAATGCGAGGAACCGCATCTCCCAGAAGAAACAAGAAACAGGGAAAGTATAACCACACCATAGAGAGGGAGCATGTAACCACACCCACACCACAGAGGGAGAGCGTAACCACACCCACACCACAAAGAGGGAGTGTGTGTAACCACACCCACACCACAGAGGGAGAGTGTAACCACACCCACACCACAAAGAGGGGGAACGTAACCACACCCACACCACAAAGAGGGAGTGTGTAACCACACCCACACCACAGAGGGAGAGCGTAACCACACCCACACCACAAAGAGGGTGTGTAACCACACCCACACCACAGAGGGAGAGCGTAACCACGCCCACACCACAAAGAGGGAGAGCGTAACCACACCCACACCACAAAAAGGGAGAGCGTAACCACGCCCACACCACAAAGAGGGAGAGTGTAACCACGCCCACACCCGAAAGAGAGAGCATAACCACGCCCACACCACAAAGAGGGAGTGTGTAACATAGCATGCTTGTTTTTGTGACTGCTGTATGAGATAGGGGCTTCTGCAAAGCTGTGCTTTCTCTAAAAAAATAATCTCTTCATTTTAGCTCCTAATCATAACAGACTGATTGTTTAAATAATCCTGAAATTATCAAGTGCAGACCGTTTTGCAGGCCCAGCAGTATCAGGAGATGGTTTATCATCATCCTCTGTAATTACTAGAATTCGTTTCTGATGGTGCATAACCTAAAATTAAAGTTTAAAATAACTTGCATGCTGTGCAATAGATTGGGCTCCACGGTGACATGTGAGGGGACTTAAATTCTGGGTCACCCTCTCTTCTGAACGCACATCCCTCCAAACTCAGAGATGAGAGATTTAACAGGCCAGCATTTAGATCACATTCATCCACATAAAAAAGACGTCGACTCCATTAAATTTAAATACCTAACATCTCCTTTAGATAACGTCTCATTTTCACCACCCGTTTTGCAATAAAATGAAGAGCAAATTGCGAAAAGGAGCTCTTTATCCCAATCGAGCCGTCGTAATAACAGGAAAAGGCAAAACTACACAGGAATAGCCATATGCTGCAAGCCCGTTTTTCCGGACGAAATCTGAACTGGAATTATTAAGCCTTTTCACTTATCACAAAGAACCGCGCCGAAACCAAGCCGTACCGCGAACTGGCGGTTATCTATAGTCAAGTATGCAAGCTGCACCCGATCCGTGACCGCGCTGACATAAATCCTTTTTCGCATTAACAATTTTTCTACCGCCTGCTTTCTGTATGTTAAACATTGGTGCTGCATTTAATTTATTTTTTGGCACTTAAATTGTAGAAATTTCCTGGTCACAGTGATAACATTTGAAATACCAATTTATGAGTAACTTACAAATAATAATAATAATAATATGCCAACTGTAGTAACAGTAACCTAATATCTTTCAATTGGTGTGACATCTTTCCACCAAGGATGCAGAGGTGCCACCTGTTGGAGCCCAAAGATACCCAATTTGTTTTCTCGCTTCTCCACCAAGAAACCCACGATTTATGAGTACATCTATCAAGCATAATAAAGTAGCCTTTAATGGAGCGGGGAAGGTGACCTCGAACAGGGTGCAACTTTCCCCGCGACTGGGTGCAGAGCTACGATTGATAAGCTGCCCGAAACGCAAACGTCGCGACTCGCGAGCGTGTGTTCGCATGCGTGTGCGCTCACTGCGAAAAGTCACGAGCCAAAAAGCGGAGTCGCGAGCAGGCGTAGGGGCGGGAGCGCGCACTCGTACGCAGAAGTTGGACAGGATGGGACATCAGTGGATGAAAGTAGTATCCACCGTCGCTCAGCCACTGTGAACACAACATATTAAACAACAGCTCAAATATATAAGGGGTTAAAAGAATAAAAGCAATATACATTAGCCTGCAGGATACAGTGTTTTTTTGTAGGCTACCTGATTATTTTCATGCAGAGCCTGGGATAGGGAAGCAGCGAATGAAGTGACAATGGCAATAATATAACAGTGGCATCGAGCGTATAAATGCACAGTAAGATTTATCTTAAAATCGATCAAATGTCTTTCTCGCAACTGGGAACTATTAATGAACTTTATTAATGAAAGCAGAAGCGCGCTAGTTATAGCATTGCGCTTCGTAAAAGGTTTATTAAACATCCTTTGGAAAATTACATTGTTCAGGATATGAACGATAATTATAATGGATTTTACACAATATCTTTTATCCATAAAATTTAAACTGCTCTGCGGTGTCTAATTGGGTCGCTGGTCTGAAATGTAAATGAGACTTTGGATGTACTTCAAACTGGTAGCCTACTGTACTCTATCTCAGCTCCAAGGATTTAGACCGGTTTGGCATAAACAGAATATTAGACTAAACTCATTAATCCAAGGACTGTTAATATTAAAACATATATAAAAAACTGTACAGTGCTTGCATGGGCTAATTCGCAGGTTACCACAAAAACAACTGAATGCAATCAGCTTTGACAGCTCTGAGATTACGCTCAACGCCGAAATCTCTGTACTGAACATAATCTGGATTTAAAAACTGTGTATGGAAATCCTTTCACGAGAATTTGATTAGAGTGACCTGTTCATTTAAATCTCGTTATTAAAAGTGCATTGTGTTATCTAAACACTACAGTCGTTTCTGCGTTATTGATGCAAACAGTGCAGAACAATGGACGGCGTTTGCTAGTGTAAAATAGTTTTCTCTGCTTTTCTCTTCAGACTGTAAAATCTTTTAATATTCCAAACCCCCAAAAAGCGTCAAACGTAACTCAGTATTAGCAACACATGTATACACCCCAGGCATCATGGGAATTGTAGTAATTCAAAAGGCATGTCCTTCAGATTGTTTAAAATGCATAAAATCTTTCCTGTATTATTAAACATTTTTGTCCTGGTAAAGTAATGAATAGTTGACATGTAATGTGATTTCTGAGCACATATTGTTCAATTAAAAAATAAAATCGCTGGAAATGCATCAAGTGCCTTAATTACATGCCAGAGGAGGCTTTGTTTTGTTTCTCATTGTTTGCGGGAGAAGTCTGTATCTTGTCCCAGCGTGAAGTCTGTTATTTAGGCGCTGTTTCGGGGAATATGACTGGCGGCCGTTTCTGAAGACCTGTCACGAAAAGCCATGGAAAGCGCGGGCGCCAGTAAGCGCTTTTTCTTCGGAAACAAGTGCATCACCACGGGACCAGCCTTGCCGGTACGGTAATTTAACGCTAAAAAGGTAAAACAGAGTTACCCTCATCCCCGTGTGGGTAAAACAGCAGGGCTGCCAACTTTGCTCAGCTGGCTTGAGTGAGATTTTCAATTCGAGACAAGTCTGCACACGATTCTACATGTATGTAACAGTTTTATTACCTTGTAAATAGTCTGTAGGGTTCGCGAACTACCCCAACGCTTTTGAAGTAGCTAAGTTTAGGTTTGTAATTGGGATAATATAGATTTGCCTTAAGATTTCTTGCGTGAGTGTTACGCCAGATTCATAAGATTTGGCAACCATGCAATAGGAAACACATAGGAAACCCATTGCGGGTTCCTTCCAGAAACATCTGACCACACAACGCTCTGCAGCTCAGCCCAGTAACAGCAAAGCGCCTGAAAAGATAAACACCTCATTAATGAAGCCAGTTTTATGCAGCTGTTGCTATTTCTAAGCTTATTTTCTGTATTAGAAGTGTGACATCTCCTGGAACTGACATTACTGCCCCTTAGAGAGAAACAACAGCTGGTGCCAAATCAGATTTGAGTCAACAGCATAATAAAAAGCTGGTATTAATGAAGACAGCTTGATGACATCGCTGGTATCTTCCTGTATTATTTAAAAAATGTTCCTGAAAACATTCTGCAGTGAGCCAGGCATTTTCTGACCTCCTTAAGATGCACAGACCGCAGAAGGAATGAATGAAAAATACACCTCTCTTCAGACAGAAAGTGGCTTGGAAACACCCCAGTGTTTGTTGTCTGAAAATGAAAGAAACCCCTTTAAGCCTTTCGAAACAGGCTCCTGCTTTTGTGCGCATCAGGGGTCTCCAAAGGGATAAGCAGAAGATCCGCATGAGTGATCCACACAAATCGCAGCCAAACTACCTGCAGGCTCTTAGTCCTTTAATCAAGGCTGTTCTTAGTCTCTGGCACAACTCGACAGTATATCAGGCACTGAGCAGTCATTAAGTAAAGAAAGCAATGGATCGTTCTTCTGAAAACATTCTGTGTTCTAGTGTTTGAAAACAATAGTATGACATGCAGCCGTGCGGACACAGTCATTCGCACTCTGATTTGACAGTACCACATGAGCGAGGAGACAGAGGGATGTCCAGAAATGTAAGAACGCCCTCTGCCTTGCTGGAAACAGAACCCATGTGAAGATCAAAGCTCTTCAACCGGGTTCTCGCGGCATGCGGACGGCAACGACGGCAATGACCGTTTCCAACCACGAAACCTGTCCTCGGTCAAGATGTTTGGTCCACATAGGGACCTTTTCAGGTGCCCCAGGCAGATCTTTCATCGGGAACCCCCCAACAAGAAATCCGATGATCATTTCGCAATTAATTCAGGAACCCTGGGCATCTCTCCCCTCTGCCTATAGCTATTGTCCAGCCCTGGGTCTACATTTCCAAAAAGCTACAAACGCTAAAATTCTTCAAAATATCACGAATCGTTGCTGCCTTACATATGAATTTGAAAGTTGCGTCAAGGCCTTAACCCTAAACACGGACTTAAGGCTGCCAAAGTACGCATAGAGGAAATCAGATAAACCACGAAGATTTTGACTCAATATTCGTCGCTGTGATTATAGCCGATATCCCACAAGAGTTATACATTCACCGCAAGTGTAACCGGAATCATCAAGCAGGACCCTCCTTAAAGCAATAACTTTAAAAAAAACCTAATAAATAAAGGAAGGAAATTAATTGATAACATCAATGTCGTATTTATTAGGATAAAAGATAAATAGTGATACATGGCAGAGTGTGTGGGTGATTAATATGATAGTCTGTCACATTTAAACTGTCTTAAAAACTGACTTTGGCAGTTTGGGTTTTGCTTCAGACGGATGCATAACTGACTCAGTCAAAAATCAGCACATAATCAGGAGACCAGAGGGTTGTACAATATGTTCTCCTCTTTCAATGGGGGGGGCGGCTCTGTGTTACTGCAGGAATCTCTAACCAGTAAGAAAAGCCTTCTCATGATATCTGAGATTAAATTCAGCACCGTCGAGTCCAGAGGCCAGCTTTGGGACAAACACAGAGCCGAAAAGGCGGTCTACTTCTCATCGAGACAAAATAACTAAGTTCAAAGAGAAATGTGAAATAAAAAATCTTACCAATTTGACATATAAATCAGGGTCCTGGGGAACATTAAACAAATTCATACACTCCACTGTAAAGAGCAATGTGATATTTAGTCACACAAAATGTGTAAAAGTTATTGGCTGAATGGTACACAGGACTATGTGGGATGGGAGCAAGTCCATGTTGGGGGGGAGATCTACTGTCAGCACTAATTCACATGCAGCTTGCTACATATTATTGCTGTTTTTGAAATACTGTTAAAATCTTTGCCCCCCCCCCCCCCAAAATGGTATGATCTAAACTGGTTATAAAACAGCCAGCAGGACACCCTCTTTCCTGACTGGCTGATTCCTCGGTCATACGAGTTCAGCTGGACGCTGGAAGCGATCTCTCGTACCAGCATCCCTACGGGCAGAGACATCACCGACGGGGCCGCCCGGGCCCCCTGCCGTCCATCTTTCAGTCCAGCACCGAGGAGGGGGGCGGTCTCGAGCAGCAGTTCGGCCGGCGGACACTCTGCAGCATGGAGCGGAAAACGCTGCGGTTCCCACGCTTGGGCTTCCTCCCCTGCGAGGCCTGTGAGGAGATGGACTTGCGCAGTGAGCTTCGGGTCACCGTCTCATTCTCGTGCTCCTTGATCTTGTTCTGTAGGTGGCTCTGGATGGCGAAGCCGAGGGACTCTGGGTCGACGGCGGCCCCGTATACCTCCCACGTCATGCCCTGCTCGTCCCACACCACGTCGTGGATGCTCTTCCCCTTGTTTGACTTGCTCTTGGCCTCTGTGTCCTTCTTCCGCTTGTCCTGCTCTCTTTTCTTCTGCCCCGCCAGACCCCGGCTCGCGGTCGTCTCTCGGTCGGGCTTGTTGCCTTGTTGGCGAGTTGCCTGTTTGACGGCTCCATCTTTCCTCGCCTCCACCCCATCTCCCTCCAATAGCTTATTTAATTGAGGTGGATCATCCACTTTTGATTCATTCCCTTTCATGCAGGGAGGTACGGTTTGTGTGCAATGCTCCATTTGTAAGGCAGGTGGTACAGCAGAGGGTCCCTCGGCTGCCTGTGGTGGTGAGGCAGCGATGGCCTGAACTGCCTGGTTGGATGTTGCAGGTTTTACGGGCAGACCTGCGTCTGACACTTCTGCTTCATGTCCACTAGGGGGTGCCACAGATACGGTCGGGGCTGTTGTGAGTAACCCTTTATTGTGCAGGTCGCTATCAGACGGTGGGTGAGACTCGATGTTGATTTGATATACAGGCTGCAAGGGCGGAAGAGCTTTTTGGATGTTGCATAGAAGCCCTGGTTCATTCGATTTGGACCCCAGTCCGATGTCCTGCTGCAAGGCCAAACCTGGACCCTGGTTGACGCTGGTGCTCATATTGGCGCACAGACCGGCCTCTAGTCTGACCTTCTCGGCTAGGTGGTCTACAGCCTGGAGGCTGGCACGGTGCTGAAGGCCCGTGTGGACGTGTGTGGCCACAAGTGTCTGGATCCCTGCGTCACAGAAGACCACGCCCCCCGCCGGCATCTCGTCAGAGGACGGAGACTCTGCATTTGCCTGGTAGACGATGGTGAGGCTCTCTGCTCCCTCCTTCGCGGCGCTGATGGGCTTGTGCGGCGTTGCGAAGGGGATCATATGGGGGCTGGTGCCTGCAGACTGGCTACGGACATCGGCGACCGCCTGCACCTCAGCATCCTGGCACCTCTTTACGGATGGTGGGCAGCATTCCACGGAGGTTGTCATCGTGGCTGCTTCCTTATACTGCTTCTGGCGCCCCTGCAGGTTTGCCTGCTTCTGCTCTGCAGTGCACCCCTTACCGTTGATGGCTTTGCCGCCCGCATCCATAGGAGTCCATTCTCCATTGCGTCTTTGCCCCTCAGATGTGGGGTTGATGCTTGGTGAAGCCATTGATGGCAAATCCGTTTTGGAGATGGGCTTGGAGTCTCCTGGACTCTTTACATCCTTCTCAGGACCCATGGACTGTAGTAGTTTTTTTGTGGTCTCTGCCATGTTCCGGTGTTCCGCTAACATCCCATCTCTCAAAGTGTCTGCACTCTGTAGGGGGGATTCTGGAAACTTGGGGCTGGAGACCAAAGAGGTGGAGATGCCAGGCAGAATAGCGGCACCCTCGGACGTCTGAGAGAGCGGCGCGCCCGCCTCTGTGCCCACCCTGTCGCTGTTTGCGTTCTCTTGCACGCGGGATGCTTCTGAAGAGCTGCCCCGCGAACATGAGCCGCCATTCGAGTTGCGATTTGACTTCAGAACCGTGGCCGATCCATCGTTACTGTTCCGCAACCCCTCACACGCATCCGTTCTGAGGTTCTGTGCTTTTGATTCTGCTGACACTTCTTCAGAACATGGAGCTTTTGCTCCTATGCCGCCCGTCGGTTTATCGACCTTCGATGGTGCAGCTGGTGCGGGCAAGCCGGCTTTACAGACATCTACTCTCCCAGTAGTGGCTAATGTGCTAAGATTAGCATTACTATCCACGCAGCTGCTCCTCATGTCATTCGGGCATTGACCCGTCTGGTCTTCACCAGCCCCAGGCTCCTCATCTTTCTCCTGCTTGACACTTGCGGGTCTGCTTGGGTAAGATGGGCACCTAGCCCGCAACTTTCCCCCCTCCAGAGGCTCACTCAGCGGTTCTGAGCTCTCCTCGCCCTGCCTACATTTTGATGTCACCGCCGACGTTAGGTTCTGGTTCCTCTCCCGTTCCAGGATGGCATTTGAATCCCTTCTTCTCAACGAGTTGCTGACAGCTAGCTGAGGGGCCAGCTGAACCGTAGTGGTCCTTTTGGGATTTGGAACCGTCCCCATTCTCAGCTCCCGTCTGCGTCACTGAAAAGCAAAGGGATCCAGGGGGTGACTGCGCTTCTCAGAAGTCAACAGCTGCCTCCGCGTCGGACTTCCTGAAGCAGAAAACAAACATCAGAGTGAATTTGCATTCCAGCTCAGCCTGATGAAAACAAACTGGTATCTACGGTGACTTACAATGCATCATCGCTTTGCGTTGCGTACAGGCCTCCTCTGCCCAGACCCTAGTATTCCTAAAAAGGAATGCCCTGTATTCTCAGCACAATCACACAGTCCTCTCCATTTCAGCCAGCGTGTCCTGTGCTTCTTACAGTCTCCGGGAGAGAAGCTTAAATGAGCTGCGGGGAGAACATACGGACCCAGTGATCCCCGTGCCCTGACATTGAAGGCCCAGAGTAGCATATATGCTGAAATGCTGAAATGAAACTGAAAGTGCGGCATGCAGGGTTTGGATTTTTTGGATGTCAATTCAAGGCCAATCGTCTTGCGACGCTAGGTGGTCTTAAGGGGCGTGTCAAGCTCTTCTGGAGCCTAGACACAAACTGCTGCATCGATGTGACGGAGATGACAGCCACAGCGTCCAGATAACACAGCCACAGCTTTGGCAGCACAAACCCCCCCCCCCCAGTAAAGCTGAAAAGCCCCCCACACACAGGGAGAAAGCCAAAGACTTCAGAAATCCCCTCTGCAGCTGAGGAACATCAAGAGCCAATCATGTCATAGGCAAGATTGACCTTTTAAGATAACCTCCGCAGTATGCTTTTGTTCGGTGAAGAGAGAATTTTCTAACCCACATACAGTTGTCAAAAATCACTTCATCAAATTCATTCCATTTGCTCACAGTTAACAAACAGTCTAGTTGATTCCATAGCTAATTATGAGGCAGGTGTTTAATAAATGTGTATATTTAAACCGTCATTGCATTAACTGTATTCTAGTAAATGTAAAATTCTATAAAAGTATTCTAGAAGTCATTTGGTGGGGCACACGTGTCATGTGACTTCGTGGGCATTTATTGCCACATGGCATTCCATATTCTTGCCACAGCAGACTTTAACCAAAATGATGTCATTACTACTTGGCATCTTATTATTCTTACTACGTCCTTCCGCGCGCGGAAGCTGAATTTTGATTACCAATACCATTGCAGTCAAGAGTCCTTAAGCAATCATAGAACAACATTTTAGACCGGAAGGAGTAAACATTTAAAATAACTAAACATGCGCTATTTCAGATTACATAGATCGGTTAAGGATGAAGACTACTTTCTAAATAATACACTATGTAAGTTTAAAAGTAGGGTAGGCCAATCTTTGCAAAAAGTGAACAACTCTAAAAGCAAGCGAGCACCTCTTAAAATATCTGACACCGAATTAATTCGACGGACACCGAATCATAAGAAATTTAATAGGTGCACAGCTACCTATTTAGGCTAAGTGAGATTTAAGACAGTCCGCCGGTATGTAGGATCTGGGATTTGAGGGATGAGCTTAGCTTAAGTAACAGATCCGTTACTTTAAAATATTGCCCTGTTTCAGAAACAATATTTTACTGCTTTTCCTGGCAAGTAATGGAGACTCCAAAGGTGACTAGTGTTCATTTTCATTCTCATCGAGAAACCAACCCTAAGACTTGGTGCATCATCTGTGTGACACCCACATAAAGGACTGTCCAGATAGCATTTTCAGCAACGTACCCGAAACCGTGTCCTTTGAGAAAATAAATAGGTTAGTGGCAGTAAAATGGAGCGACGGCGCAGAGTCCCGGTCACTGCTGCGGGGCGCGTATCGACTCTTCGCGTCGGACGACGCGCGTTCAGCTCAACATGAGACTGTCGAGGTCAGCGGGCGTGCAAACCGGCACTGCGTCTAATTTCCCCACAAATCCATGGACGGCTGGAAGTTGGTGTCGAAATCAAAACACCCGCATCCATACCAGCGCATTCCAATTCATCAAGAGTATTAAATAGTAAGTAAATTTACTTAAAAAAAGAGAACAGGAGATGCTCCAGCCGTGTTGGATCCGCAGAATATGATGTAGGTCGGCACGGAAAGCCTTGCTACATACTAAAAAAAAAGCGCCTCGTGCTTTCGCAAAGTGCTTGCTATTTGAAATAAAATGTGCTTGTCATTTACCGGCTAATCGTTAATGCATTCAGTGATTTGCTTTAAGTGTACAAATTGCAAATGATACCTTAAAAATGTATTAATCGATAATTGAGAAATTATTCATTTTCCAGCTCATAGCCTATTGGCTTTCTGTTGTAAATTTAAACGACGTTTCTGGCTTTAAACGCACTGAAAAATGATGTTATTTCCCCAACCATATATTCAATATCTCTTGTATCTTCTGAAATGAGTGAAAATGATACCGTTTATCGTTTTGCATAATCCTGATTTTATGGCTCGATTTCATTGCCGAAACGTATTTCACACGTGCCCGGCATCTGGCAAGCAGATAACAATATACACATTAATGTCTATATACGTGTGTATAGGCTAATGCCCCAGATCGACGTTATTATATATCATATTTTGTATACATTGACTATATCAAGATTTTGATATTCCAGTTATCCTTGCGAAATTTACTTGTAGGCTACGTAATATTTCTAATTAATTCATCGACAAAGGAAAACGACGCTTCAAGGTTGCATATTAAAGCTGAATGTTAACTTCTGTAGTGAAAAAAAATACATAAATACTGGATACAAGTACAAACAATTTATTGGAAACTGTAAAAAAGGTAAACTGAACTGAATTTAGATGCTCTGGACACAAATCAAAGCGTGTACTCCCTCCGAACACCAAACATGTCTACAAAATTTATCAACCCTCCGGAATTTACCCCGGACTAAAATCACCCGAATTAAAATTAAGATCATGCTATTATACGAGTAGTGCAATAAATTATGAGAGTTTATTTTGCGAGTGCAATGTCACGCATTTGGCACACAAGTTAGTCAACTAGACAGAAAGATAATCAAGCCAATTATGGCTGAGTTATATGAATTATTGAAACCAAACCCACCTCGGTGAACGTTTGATTTCCAGGAGCCGGCTTCAAGGCTTCATTTGACCTTGCGGACGAATTCATTGTTAAGACGAAATCCATCGGATGCCAGTGAATCGCAAATGGGGGACTGCTTACGTGGAGCTGCTTTTTCTGCCCGCGTCTCCGGTAATTGTGATGTTGATTACTGCGCTATTTAAGCATCGTTTGTCTGTGTCTGTCCGGCTATAAGGCACTCAGCTGCATATCAATGAAAGACTAAGGCGGACGTCAGTGACACGAAACCACGCCTTTCGGAGGGCGACTGAATGTGGTCCAAACCACAGGATGGGAAATAATAATTAGGTCACATCGCTCGTTGATTTACTCTGAGATGTATGAGCGCGCAGTCCAGCGCAGACCCACTGCTGTCAAATTCGAATGGGGCTTTTACACAAATTGTTACATCGAACTTTTTTTTTTTTTTACAATACCCATCAGGAAATCATACATAGGCCTTCATATATCGTATAGACCAACCTCAGCGCACTTATGTGGGACAGATTCAATTTCCACCGCATTGTGTAGAGAAATACAACCTTAACGGGACGGAAACACATGTACGGTGGTATTGGTGCTGTTTAACATATTCATAAAAACCTGTTTCATAATATGTTCCTGACATGAATTTGTAATTCAACATCCCCCGAGAGCTACCGTGTTAAAATGTATTGTTTTTTGTGTATTTACACCCCGAAGCATCGGTACTCTTCTGCGATTGTAAATGCATTGATTTGTTTTCTATCCGCACCGCGTATCTCATTTAGATCACGTATTTTGCCTCCTTCGGATGAAAACAATTATTTGTGTGAAAAGCCCCACAGTGTCAGGGGCTGCTGCAGTGCCCGCTGAATTTGGCCGCCGTTTCGAGCTGCAGGCGGGCGACGTGCTGCAGCATTCCGTCCGCGAGGCAGAGGGGCGGCACACCGGCACGCGGACACGCTTCTGCTCGTCACATTTCACTTATTCGCAAGAAGCGGGTTCCAGGCCCCCGCACGTACGCAGCAGCGCGAGCGATGAGGGCCACAAGTCAGCATTGGGGAGCGCGTGCTAGATGACGGGTCAGTCACGCATGTCCCCAAGGATTCTGGTTAGGTGCCAGAACATAGAGAGTGTATGAATGGATCATGCACTGGTGTAATGGTCACCGCTTGCTTTTAGGTAATGGATCCACAGACAAGTATTCCCAAAATATTCAAGCTGTTGAATATTCTTGCATGTCTTAGGAAATTCCAAGCTGAACATGCATACTTCAAACACACAGATCTGGGCTGGGATTCAAACCCCTGTCTTGGAAGCATAACGCCCCTATTCTGTGCATATCCACAACTAAAGATGGGTAAATTTAGCAGTACAACAGCTGTGGCCCAACCACACATAAAAACCCAGCCCAAACTACTAATATCTCCTGTGAGGCTGCAGATTAAAAATTTATGTTCACACTCTATCAATTTAAGTGGCTCAATTAACTAAAGTGGTCTCACCGGTCACTCAGATCATGCCTTTGTTGATCATGGCAAGGACATCCGTGGTGAGTTAGACTTAAATCAAACAAACCGCTTCCCCACTGACTGCCATGTTAAATCATACAGCTGACCAGCGTGTTGCTCCAAAGTTGCTGTCTAGAGGCAGTAGGGTTTATGTCATTCTGAGATGATGGTGTCCAGCACAGTGCTTAATGGAACTGTACCAAAAAAAAAACAAAAAAAAAACAGTGACATAGCCTAGAAGAGTTACCTACTTCCTGGTTTTATTCTGATATCAAAGTAACATTTTGGCAAAACTGTGGCCCAGGGAACAGATACGAATATTCAGGCAGAAAGGCTCAAACGTGCAAAGTGAAAGTGTGGCACTGGTGTATCTCTGAGTACTTCTGGGTGTCCCACATTCACAGACTTGCACACTGCACTTTCCGATAGACGGATTGACCTCTGCCGTCCCATGAATCGGACAGAAATAAGGATTAGGGAAGATGGATTTTTTTGTCCAGTACCGATGTGTATCAGACTATATTCTAGAGCAATATAACATAACTACACTGTGCAAAATATCAAAGTATAACATTACCACATGCTATAGTATTCACAATTGAAGAGGAGATGTGGTGTAACACACACGGCACAGGCTGATGGGATGGGGAGACCCCTGGTGGTCGCTTGGTACTAAGCACCCACACTTTTCACTTGCCCCTTAATGATATCTTCCTTAATCTGGTCTTTCCTCTTCCTCCTGAGTTATATTCAGCATTTCTCTCCCTTTTACCCACGGTCTACCTTATCTGAACATGCACGCATACTGATGGTTTTTGTTCAGTATTAGTTTAATTACTAAAGCAGAGTTCCAATCCCGGACAACCAGAATCCAACACAATCTGCAGATTCCCCTGCTCGAACACATCAGCTATTTACTGGGGTTAGGAGCTCCTGTCGGAGCAGGGAAATCTGCAAACTGTGTTGCAACCTGGCCCCCCAAGCCTGGAATTTGCGGGGTAGAGTGTGTTAGTTGGTCAAGATGAGAAGAGGAAGTTAGACAAGTTAAGTATAAATTCAGAATAAATCCAGAATGTTAATAGCAAAAACTCTTCAGTCTCTGTTTTTGGTGAGGTGTCGACCTTCTGTTCAGTGGAATGATTCAGGATTTTGGACAAAATAATGAAGTTAGCTGCAGCTAAGTCAACTCCACCACCTGGTGGCGCTCCTGGATCATACTCCGCAGACTGTGGAGGGTTATTTACCATTGCTTTGTCATTACATGATTACATCAACAAATTTGCTTAACCTTACTCTCTGTGAGAGAGGTTTCTGTCAAGGAGCTTGTTGTGACGGAGCTTCCACAGGTTATTCAGGCTGAAAGATATGCATAGGTACTGACCCTAATGTGGAACCTTAGCCAGATTAGATTATTGGGGAAATGCAAAAATCAAAAGAAGTGTAGGTTAGTTCATAGTCTTGTATTTGAAAACTGACCACACAGTACAAATAACAGATTCACGAGTAACTGAGCCAACTTCAATTATTCTTATGCTGCAGTAGTCCCGTGCACAGTACCAGTGTAAACAACATATCTACCAGTAAAAGGTCAAAAAAGAATATTTACGCCCCCTGGTGGACATTGAACAAATATTCTTTCACCCTGTACAGATTTAGGCAGAAATTCAAAATAACCAATGTTTAGGGTAAAAATCCAAAATACTGGTCAGGAAACAAAAATACTATGTAATACCAAGTGTAGATTTTTGCAAAAAAAAAAATAATAATAATAATAACCTTACGATTCGGCTTATCTTCCACTCTTAACAGCTAGTTAGACAGAGCGAATGAGCCTGGCTGGCAAGGCCGTCCCTAAGGGTACACAGCAGGGAAGAGAAGGCGAGCTGTAACATCGCACAGTAACAAGGCCAAGGGGGAGAAAGGCTCCGCACTCCAGCGGCATCAATTAGCGTTCCCATTATGGGTTACTACGGCAACGAGATGCGTCACCGTCACTTCTGCGCATGTCAGACGCGGCCGCTTCCGGTTTTGTTTCCGGGCTCCCAAGCTTCGGATGCTAATCAAAACAGCAGGCAACTGGAACCTAGTAGCGGATTTATTTGCCCCCATTTCTGTGTACGGCCGGATTGGGCTTCAGGTATCTCATCTCTTTTGAGTGTTTAGGATCGTACTGCTGCCCGCTGCTTTGCCGGCTATACACACACGCTTGTGCTGTGTGTTTATTTTTACCCCGCTATTAATGAATCAGCCTGCTAGCTAACGTTTTATCCTGAACTGTAATGGAGCGAGGCAGTCGCTCGTGATGTGCTTTTCCACTAACTCACAAGCAGTTAAAGTTTATATAAATAGGATCCTTTGAAGATGTTCTTTGGTATGCTCGATACAGTAGAAAGCCAAGTAGTACTGCATTTCAGCATGTTATTATCTAAGAAGTGCTATGTAATTTTTGCTGTGAAGTCTAAATATATGGCTTGCACAAATTTGGTTGTAACGAACTATCGTGCACATAGCTGCGCTCTCCGTCTCAAGTTTTTACAACCGCCCTGGGGGGCTGCAAGGTCACCTTTACTTGCCTCCGCATCCCACACTGTTAGGATGGACACAAAGTATAATGACTTAATGGTGGTTAAGGATCTGTCATACATTACAGTCACCGCCCATTATGTCTCTTAGTAATGAATAGCGCTAGCTGGACACGTCAGGAGTAGGGCGGCGCGTAGAGAGGTTAAAAAGGAGCCGTCCTTGGGGTACACGTGTCCATAGACCAGGGCTCTTCAAATCTTGCCCTCGATTTCAAATCCAGGCCTTGCTTTCAGCTCTCCCAGGAAGTTTATTTAATCATTACTGATTGTGATTAGCAGGGACTTCACACCTGGTTCACAGGTAAAGGAAGGCTAGAAAACCAGCAGTGCTCAGACCCCGAAGACCTTGACTTGAATAGCCCTGCCATCGACTGATTGAGCATATGTTGGTGTGGCATACAATAGAATGGAACTAAAATGCATACATTTGTTTTAATCTCAAAATAAGTTTCTCTGCTTTTTTTGTAGCAGTATTGTTTGTTGTAATATGTATAAATGTAATTCTCATTTTTTTTTCTTTTAAAAATGTTGGATTAATACTGAATGTAGGCTATGTGCTTTTTGTTCTGTCCGTTCTACAGAATGCTGGGGTACATCTGGCAGTACTTGTACAGCTCGCTCTTTCGATTGTGGCTGAAGTGGTTCTTTAGACAGATCACAGGAAAATGTGAACTGCAAAGGATCTGCGATGGTTACAGGCAGGGAGCAGCACGGACAAACAGGGCAGGTGAGGAGACGGGCAGTGACCGTGACAATGGCTGCGACTCTTTGTTCGTTTGTTTTGTACGTTTGTTTCTGCCCTGGAGGTGAAAAGTAGGGCGTTGTCAGTCAGATCTTTATCCTAATATGGCTCTTGTTTCGCTTGCAGAATATTCTCTTGAATGCTCAAAAAGCATGGTGAGTTTTTTTTCCCCCCCTCTTACTTGAAAATAACTAACGTGTTTTGTGACACTTTACATGCCACGCTTGTTTGCTTTTCTGAAACGAAACTGGTTCTCCGTCTCCCCGCTCGCAATAGACGCTACGGACGGCCATCGACGTTGAAGAAAGTGACTTAGAGCAGCGTGTCACCGCTATAATGGCAGAGAAGAAGATCAGATCGGAGAAAGATCCCATGTAAGAGCTTATAGATTCACAGCAAGGTGCCCGAGACTCACAGAATCCCCCCGTTCGAGTAATTATGCCTAAGATTTAAAAAACAAAAAAAAACACAATTTGTGTCAGCTATCGTTTACTAACGATGGAATGTGCTGTTTATGGTTTAGGTTTAAAACAAATCTGCAGGTTTGTTTACTCCAAATAAGCGGATACAGGAAATTGTACTTGTACGTGGAGGACCTCAGGAAGCAGGTGTTTGAGTCTGAGAAAAAGGACCATGAGGAGCTGCTTTTGAAGGTAAGGGCCCTGTTTTTGCAAAAAGCCAAGAGGTTTAAATATAGAGCTCAGAGCTGCAACATTTGCAAGACGATGAGGAAAATCTGGTCTCTGGTTGATGATCACGAAAACATTTGTCATGGCATTGTGATATGTGGAGTTTCTGGGCATTAACTGCACGCACATGTGCTATTGATGTGGTGGTTTGTGCCCATGCGATTGGTGTAGCTGCTTGAAGCTTGGGTAACGTTTCTTTTTCAGCTATGGCACCTGCTGATGCCTTCTGTGAAGCTGCAGTCCAGAATTACTAAGCAGTGGGGAGATATTGGTTTCCAAGGCGATGACCCCAAGACTGATTTCAGAGGAATGGGCATGCTGGGCTTAACCAATCTCGTGTGAGTGCGAGACATGTGACCTGCATACTGATGCTACAGTGGCTAAAGTTAATTAGCATTCAAGCAGGGGGGAAAAAAAGGAGCGTGGGGAAAAAATATCTTACCAGTTCTGATTTGTGATGTTTAATAAATTTAAGAAAATTAAAATAGCTAGTGGCCAGCGTGTGGCTCAGTGAGCGAAGCCTCTGCGCGTGTGAACAGAAGGTCGCTGGTTCGAGTGCGGCCTCAGCGGAATAGCCACATGTCCCTTGAGCAAGGCCCTTAACCCTCAGCCTCGTGGGTGACGCTGTAAGTGGCAGCCCTTCACAGCCAAGCTCGCTCTCAAGTGTTTTTGTGGTTCATGGAGAGTAAGACTAAGTTAGCAAAAAGAGAATTTCCCCTTTGGATCAATAAAGCGATGATGATGATGATGAGTAATAATAATAAAATTTGTGCTTGGTCTGTTTTAGGTTTGATTCTAATTTTCCGATTTTTACAGTTTCTTTAGCGAGAGATACACAGAATTATCGCGGCAGGTCCTGTCACACGCCAATCACCCCAAGATAGGGTAAGATGGCCGCCCCCGTGCGTGTGCGCGGTGTTGCTGTTGTGGCTCTGTCTAGCCTCCAGAGTTTGTGTGTCTGCGTTGGCAGTTACTCGTATGCCATAGTGGGTATCAACCTGACGGAGATGGCCTACAGTCTCCTGAAGAGCGGCGCTCTCAAGTCTCACTTCTACAACACTGTGGCCGGGAGCCCCTCCCTGGAGCACTTCCATCAGCTGTACTGTGAGTGGGAAGGGGGTTTGGGTGAGAAGGGTGAATATTCCTGCCCTTGGAATAGTAAACATGAGCCACGTATGGTCATTCGTCCAGGGGTACATTTGCCAAAAATATAGTTGCTAACTATGGTAGCAACTTGCATAGTCGGAACCATGCAAGTGAATGATTCCGGCTATGTAGGTTGCTAACGGATCCTTTTGGGAGACACAGCCCAGTTTTGTTTCCGTCTCCAGGAAACCGATTGCCGTGTAGTTGCGGAACGGCTGGCCGGATCCAGAAGGCAGCACAGTCACTCTCTCTTTTTCATTTTCGACAGGTTACCTTGCCTACGAGTTCGATAAGTTTTGGATCGAAGAAGAGCCGGCCAGCATTATGGAGTTCAACCTGTACAGGGAGAGGTTTCACGAGAAGGTGAAGATGCTCCTGGGGGAGCCCGACGTGTCCCTCTCGCTGAAAGTGACATCGTAACGGTTACCCTGAATGTCTTAAAGGGACCTGTGCATTTCATTAATGGTCTGAATAAGTATTAGCAATATGGTACCAATCCCCTTTAATTTTTTTAACCATTACATTTTTACAGAATTTAAATGTAATAAGGAAAACTGTAATTTGCCTAAAAAGCCCACCTAATACTCATATTGACTATGGATGGAATGGGTGTATTTAAGTATTGGGCATCGATTGCACACAGGGGATACTGAAGCTGATTTTCTTAGAAGAATGCTAACCAATGAAATTTAGCTTAGCGAATAAGACTGACTGCTATTTTTGTTTTTTTAGAAAGATACTTCCTGCCTCTTTGGCTTTTGTGACTGAATCTCAGGAATTTTCAGGAATTTAAGGGCCAACATCCTCATTGTTTTACTGGTTAGGCAAGCAGCACTTCTCTCATGGTGATGTGGTTACTTGCTAGACAGCATTTTTACATTTTACCGTCTGTTGTTCTTTTAGAGGTTGTTTACCTTGACCTTTATGACTGTAAAGGTGCTTTAAAAGGATGATATGTTTTTGATTGACCCCCTGCATGCCAGCAGTGAGAGCTCCATTCTTCCCCCTACAGGCCGCTCTGGGCAGTCACGCACAGCACGTGCACTACAGCTACTTTTTAGTGTGTTATTTATATGGCGTTGTCTGCTTCTGAAGACTTTGTAATTTCAGAGGAATTTGACAGTCTGTTCCTTTGTACATTCTGGCAGAGCACCTCGCACGTGAATAAACTGACTTTTCACCAGTCTGTTTTGTTGCTTCTGTTGCACGTCTTGTGCCAGAAGCATTTCGAACTTAGCTGTGATTATACAAAACACCAGCTACTACTTTCTAAATTCCGGCTTCTAAAAGCTGAGCCTAGTTCCTTAAATAAGAGCAGATGATTAACACTATACAACTCATATATACACAGGTGGTTGCTTCAGTTTGTTTCATTTGCATGTCAACAGACTAAACCTATGTCTGTCTAGCTTGGCATGCCTTAGTTTAAAAAACAGAAAACACCGATTTTGTATTTTTATTTATTTTTTTTTTAAGAAAATTAAGTGCATTTTGGTTCAATAAATATAAACATTCCTTCTATGCATTGATGCAGGTGGAAAAACCTTTTTTAAAAAGTCTGCTGTGCGTATCTCATGTCCTTCAGGTTCTCCACCGCAATTACCCCACGGCCGGAGAAGCATAGAGTTTACGAAAAAAAACAGAATCCAGGTCACAGTCGAAACTCGGTGGTCAGGGAAGGTCAAAGAAATCGTCCTGCCCCACAGTACAAAGTGCGTACGTTTAGCACACAGAATCTTGTTTATAGGAGAAGAGAAGCCCTTCTATCAGCTGAGGTCCAAGTCCATCATTGGGTATCTAAAGTTACTGCTATCTGGGAGAACAGACCTCTTTTCTTAAAGCGTTCCCCTCGTTCAGACATTTTCCACAATGCGACCATGTGTTTAAGCAATGGATCATGCTCAAACACCTTAGCCACACATGGCTAATTATAGCTGGTGACTAATTAATTTGGGATTTCAGGATTTGCCGTCATCCAGTCCCATTGTATTGACAAATTACTTTTTTTGTAATTATACTATCTAAGGGTAGTTGCCTGAGGTGGGTAGCTCAGGTCCAGAAAGAAAGAAAAATCGAGAGAAGATCGGTTGAGGATAAAGAGGTTTAGACACAGAGTACTCAGCTGGTTGGCCGAAACAAAAATTTTGGTCTGGATTTTTCATTCCTGACACTGAAGTATCCACCTCTGCCTGTGGCTCTCCAGAAGACAGAGAGGAGATGATCTGTACGTGTTCTGTGTTGGTTGACCGGATTATGGATGGAGCGATTCAGACAGGCTCCTTCCTCTTTGGTGAAGCGTCACTTGTCTCCGCCTTGTTTCTGGAGACCATCATGGCCCTCTTTAGCTGCTCGAAGGACACAAACATCACTATGTTCCAGGAGCCCAGTCTTAGGAAAGAGGGAACAAACCTGTAGGAAGGAACGAAGAGAGAGACATCAACGCGAACCTACTTCCACGGTTCCGTTTCCGTGTGATCTGCCGTGCCACAATGATTGGCTAAAGGCTATGTCCCTCTCTTAGAGGCTCCTTCTCATTGGCTGCCCTGGATGAGGTAGCAGCAGTGGGTATTGAGAAGCCACGTGAGTCCGTTGTAGCTGATGCAGCGGGCTCACCCCTTGTAGAAGGCCGTGGGTCCCTCCTTGGTCAGCATGGTCCAGGCACAGTTGACGGCGCTCGTGTACTGGCCAGGAGGGGAGTTCATGTACCGCGTCTTCACCACATCCACGGGGGAGGCGATGACCGTCGTGCAGAACCCGGCCCCAAATGCTGACACGAAGTGACAGGGCAGGTTGTCTGTGGTCCCAGGAAACGAAAACACAGTATTTGTTAACGGCGAGGCCCTCAAATCTGTAGACAACCTGCAGTCCTGTCCAGGGACTTACTCACCCGACATCAGCTTGTGGTTGAGAATAGCCTCCTTGATGATGTCGTAAGTGACCAGCTCTGTGCAGTTAACCAGGGCATTTCTGGTTATGTTGGGCAGAGTCCCTGAAAGCAGCAGATATTAACACTTTAATAACAATAACCTAATAAGATGCCTTTTGAGATGCTGTTTTCAAGGTTTTGACTGTGAGCCAGCAGAGGTGTGAATAATGGCCATCAAACCCTGAGACCCACCCACCTTTCCACAAGCCTCGCAGACCCTCCTCCCGGAAGATCTTGCCGTAGGCCTTGAGGGCGCCGCTGTATCTGCGATCCACCCCCTGGAGGTTTAACTGGGCCTGGAACCGAACCTTGACTACGTCTGTGGGCTGTGCGATGGACACTGCCATGGCCCCAGTGGTACAGCCAGCCAGAATCCGTATCCCGACCCCTGGATCTGGTGAGGCGAGGAAGACACCAAGACTCACGCTACACCTTCAAATGAGTCTCTCCTTAGATGAGCGTTGCACTGCATTTGGCTACAAAGCATTGGAGAATATGACAGTTGGATAGAAGTGATTCCCATAAAAGGAGTTCAAGATCAACGTGTTTATGTTTTTGTAACTTTCATATTCTTGTTCGTCGCAAAGAATAAGCAAACTAGGGTTTCCTGTCAGGTTCAGCGTGCAGAGAGCGAGAGACGAAATAGATCGAAACCCAACATCGCTTGTCGTCCCGCCATCTGCCATCGCCCCAGACTCACTGTCTCTCCCGCCGGTATACAAGAACTTGACGTTGTCATAGAAGCCGATGCGGATGGAAGCGAAGGCCATCTGCCGGTGCAGACCAGCGACCAGGCCGTTGTAGAGCGAGCGCGGCCCCTCGGTCCGCACCATGGTGCTGATGGTCCCGAACACGCCCCTGTAGCGGATATCCTTGGCTGCCCCCGCTGCTGCCTTCTCTCCCTGGATCTATGATTTGCAAAAACAAGCAATTGTGACGAGGGACTAAGGAAACGGGAACCCAGAAGAGAGAAATCAATTATCCACGGAGGACCGGTACCTGTAGCCGAACTTTGGCGGTATCCAGGGGGAAGGTGACCAGGTCGGCGATGCAGCCAGCCATGCCAGCACTCAGGATCTTAACCCCTAAAGGTGGTGGTACCTCGGAGGGCTTCAGTCCAACCATCCTCACCTGCTGAGAGACACAAGGATCCCAGCTGTCTGTCATGGAAACGTTTTCCCAGTAGGCAGAGATACCTTATACTTGTTTCTGTATATTATGAAGCTCTGGAACCCTGGAACGGGCACTCCATCAAAATTACTTCAGCTTTAAACAGATTGAATGTTATACTACAGGGAGTTACAGAAGCAGTTTAATGCTAGTGGCCCAGAGGTATCACAATTCACCTATTGGTACTTAAATCTGCAGGCTTTGGAATACAAGTTCAGTTACTTCACCTGTTATCATCATTATTATTCTCTATCAATCTTAAATCTTTCACACTTTAATCAAGAATGTTCTAAGATATGCAAGTAGTGCAGTTTCTCAAAGTACATCATACTGGTAATTTCCCCTTGCATTTTGACATGGTTTATTTTTCATTGTACACTGCTGCTTGCAGTTGTCAACTTCAAACATGGCAGCTTTTTCCGTTTCACTAAAAGGCAATGCTCTATGAAGTTAATCGTGACCGTTCTCTGTTCAGAACCTTCATCTGTACATTGCGAACCGTTAGCGAAATTGCTCCCAGCAATAGAATTAAAAAAGTCACTTACTTTGTCACCCCAGGGGAATGGAAACTGGTTTGTGCTTTGCAGCGTTCAGGGTGTTCCACGTTCCACGCTCGCTGCTCCAAGATTAGCCTCTCTCTGTTCTGCTCATGTTTTGGGCGCCTTTATTGTGACAGCCAAAAGGAGGCGTCACTTCACGCAGAGGGCAGGGACAGTGGGTCGGGAACTCAAAGTTCATTCGCTGGCAGTGTGTCAACCTCCCTTCAACACAGGCAGCTGAAAAAAGTTCATATTCCAACCGGAGTGGCTCTTGTGTACAGGTTTAGACCATAAGGTGTTTGTGGTGGGGAGTGGGATGGAGGGCTTGGTCTGTGTGTCTCGATTTACAGTAAAGATTAACTGATCAACCCAGGGATCTAATTAAGATAACAACAACAAAGTCTGAAAGCACCTCAAGGTGAAACTCAGAAATGGGCAAAACAAAACAACAGAGCCCCGAGCTCCTTGCGGGAAAACGTCTTGTGGACGAAACGCGGATTTCATCTCTACGCCCTCGATTGCTCAAACCAGGAGTGGCAACACGGGTGTTCTCCTCGTGGCGTCACGACACGGACGGCTGTCGCAGAAACGCGAACCGGTTCACCCCACCCCCTCTGCCGATTGGACCTTCCGTCCTGCCGTGTTTGTCCCATGTTGTGACATCAGAGGGTCGGCAGGTCATTCTGGGGGGGGGAAAGTATGACGTCCGTGGGCTGAGGTCCAGGGCAGCTGAGGTGACGGCAGGCCGCTGAGTATTGCATAATGCGCTATTGGACCGGTAGAAAACTCGCAAATATGTGCAGAAAGCTCTTGCCTGCGAGATGGTCTGGCGTCCCCCTGCGGTCTTTCCGATGGCTGCGTCAAGACCCAACTGTCCACGGCTCCTGACAATCACGACAATGTATGGGGGAGGTGGTGCAATTAAGGCAAGAATATCAGTTTACACATCCTTTGGAGATATGTTGTTTGTGGCTTCTGTACCTCAATGAGATACCAGTGTCGGATGTCATGTACCATGTTAAAATCGCCGCAGTCACACACTTAGTCATGGCCAAACTACTAAACAGTGAAGCAAAAAACTGGTTATTCCAACAACTAAACCTTTACCTGAACAAAAGCTGATTCTGGGCAAAAAAAAAAAAAAAAAAACAAGACCTTTACTTGGGGTGGCCGTTAATAATCCTTCAGCAGCAGAAAAGGCACTCGAGAGAACCTGTCAGGACACCATGGTGCCAAACTCTCACCTCAAATCTTCCCGGTCGATTTGCGCTGCTGTGATAAATACTTTTAAACTACGGTTAATAGCTCAGGTTCAATGAGTTTAATGTTTAACATACAAATCCAAATGTGCGTATGAGGAAACTGCAAACCGGCCATAACCTGAACAGCAGGCAAGCATGTCAGTCATCACTTAAATAATCTGAGCACTTAGTATTCTGTCTGATTAATCACCCAACAATGTTTTTTTTTTATTTCCTCTAAAGCAGCAGGTGACGCGAGCCAGAGTAATTCAGCACAAGCAAAATTGCCGAGTCACACCAGACGACAACGACAAAAACAACTGGAAACAGATTGGCCGAATTTCTCCATTGAAGGCATCAAGCCTTGTTCAGATCGGCCCCTCGGGACAAATCCAACAGTTCGGTAGCTGGACGCGTAGGGCTGTGGGTTCGACTCTGCACCCGACCCCCAGTCCAAAGGTGCATAGTTCAGGTGAACCGGAGACATGGCTGATTACACAAACGCCCAGTTCCCCACTGCACAGATAATACACTGCAAAGTACGACTGCTGACGAGGGACGGAAGTAGGGTGTCATGCCCCAAACGTTTGTCCCAAACTTAACGTCGGAACAGAGTTCCAATTTCTCAAACATAATTTAGAATGAAATGTAATAAGACAAGTTCGACAGAGCACAAACAGAACGTACATCGGCATGTACAGCACCCCAAGACGACAATAATAATGCTGCAATATTAGCGGAGCATGACCGGCACTTCTGATTGGCTGAATTTGCACACACCCCCCCACCTCTCCCCGCAACACGAAACAGAAAACAAATGTATCTCTGAATCCTTTGAACTGCAGGACCGATTTCCCGTGTTATGTAATAGTGCCGTAGGTCCAACAAGCAAAGGGTAAAACTTCAGAGGGTTACAGATAAATTACCTTTTTTTTTTTAAAAAAAAAAAAAGTTCTTAAAATCAAATGAGTTGGTGTTTCATACAACGTTTAACAAAACAAAAAAATAACAGTAATAAAGCTACCATCCATGCCAAAATATTGCAATGTTACAAGAAAAACCTGTTACTTGACTTTATTGTACAAATTGCACAAAGCTCTGTACACAAACCCACGTGACTAGATCGGGTTTAATCTGGCTACATAGCAGAGACTGTTGAAAGTACGAAGGTCCTAGAGACGCCGCTGTGTGGTGTCGCCCTCTAGTGGACTCACAGTGGAATAGCGCACTCTCGTCACTGTGACCGACATAGCGCCTCGGGGCCAGAGGGTTATTCTAGGTCACGGCTTAAAGTTGAAGATTATGAATCAGCAGGTCAGAAAGACTAGCTCAGCTAAATGGAGGGGAAACTAGAATGTTGACTAAGGTGTGTTTATTATAAAGGGACGGTTCACTCAGATCAATAAAGACAACATCGACAACTTATTTTGTATGTCTGGTTTAGAATACTTCATTCCATATATTTAATCAGCTAAAGTGGTGTAATCCATAAATATGACACTTAAGACTATTCACACAGGAAGAGGTTAAAACAGCAGCTTCAACAACAGGGAAAGGTTAAAAAAAAAAGAAAATATTTCAGCAGAAGGGAACACATTTCAAATAAAAAGAATAACAATGAAATAAAAGCGAATTCCCTGTATGAAAATCAAAGATGACAACATGTAAACCGTTACTGGCAACAAATGTGACTCAAAGTGCGGGTGCTCTAGAATAAGACGGGCATTTTTAAAAAATTATGCAACTATTACACAGATTCTGTACAAAGTGTAGGTACTGGTTAAGTATTACGTGGTTAAATCACAGGAGTATATATGTGATACAGCTCAGAGCATTTGGGATTTCAGACTTTTTAGACAGTTAAGTGTAGGACACAGTAAGGGATTACATTGCCTAACATGATCAAGAAAGTCGGTATCGCTGCACAGAACTCCACCTAAATCACGGCAAGCTCGTTTAACACCTGGGCGTCAGTAGTCAGAGTCGGCTTACAAAGCTCAGTTACAGCCAGTTTCGGTATAACAGCCCTGGAAAATAAACAGAATCAGGAAGCATTCCAAAAGCTGCTCCGGTGTTCTGACGAGTCGAGCTACCTGTAGAGACGTACTATCGAGCCTTTTTGCGCATGTGCAGTTCCACCATTTGGGGGTTAGGGATAGGTTTTAGGGGTTTGGGTTAGGGTAAGGGGTTTCTGGGGGGGGGTTGAGGTTGAGGTTAGGGCTATCGATTAGCACTGCGGTAGCCCAGCTTGACGAAGCAGCTCAATTAGTCAGAACACCGGCAGCGCAGGAACGCGGTCTGTGAATCACACCGACGCGTCACCGCGAAACTACGCGAGACGCGAATATCGCGAGGTCCTGCATAACTGCGAAGAAAACATACGCACAGGTACTGGTTGCTACCTTGTTTAATAACGCTCTTTTTTTTGGACCCGAGAGAGAGAAATGATTCATGTTGCCAGCCAAATACAGGGAATAACATCTGCGGATATTACAAAAAAAGGTTGAGTAATTTCTGCTTCTCAGCTCTATTGTTATGGTCCATGCACGTTCAGGTCCTTCACAACAGGGTCCCGCGGTCATGGGGCAATGTTTACAGCTCATTCTATGGTCAGCGACCTCCCACAAAGCGCCTGGTAACCAGCCCCTCCAATAAAACTCTGTTTACAGTCTAAGAATAAAACAGCCATTTCACATTTTATAGATAAAATACAATGTCTACGTTTGTCCTCTCACCTCCCTTGCGTAAATCATACATATTATTATACACAAAAATTAATTTGATTAACTTCTCCTACTATCCGAACGAAGATGCAGTAAAACACTGTTCATTTAACAAAGTAACGTTTAGGTAGTTTTTTTTTTTTTTTTTTTTTTTTTTTTTTTTTTTAAACGGTGCTCCCGGACAGTCACCTCCATTGGGGGCGGTCCGTCTCACCCTGAAAGTGATATCTCATAATCGCTAGAGGAGGTCAGAGGCCGGCCCACCTTTCGCACGTTCTTGGCGTTGGTGATACGGCCCATGATGTCCACCGGCTTCTCGAAATAATGCACCAGGGCATGCTCGGTCAGCACCGAGGCCAGGAACTGCTCGAAGGTGATGGCCCAGTCCTTGTCCAGCGACAGCCCGTTGCCGCGGCTACCGTCGCTGTCTGTGCCGCTTCCGCCGTCGCCGCTACGCACCAGCACGGTATCGTCGGCGATGTCCTCGCAGTGCAGCTTCTCCTCCAGCTCGTGTGAGCCGGCACTCAGCACCGAGTACGACGACATGGACGTGTCGTCCTTGGTCTCGTCGTCGGAGATCAGCATGGCCGAGGAAAGACCCGCCTCCTTTGGCGACGAGTCTTCCAGCTTCACGTCCTCCATCGGCGGGCTGGACGCGGGCTCATTGCCGGCTCCCCCGTCACGCGACTTGCTCTGTCCGATTTCGACAGACCCTCCCCCCGCATTGAGCCCTTGGAAGAAGTCGTCTCCCTGTGCCCTCGCTCTGGTACTCCCGCTCTCCTCCTCATCCTCGTCATCCTCTTCCTCCTTGCTGCTGGGGCTGATGAAGAGTTTGCCCACCTCACCCATCTCCAGCAGCAGGCTGGTCACCGTGGCCGTGGCATGGTACAGGTCCTGCTCCATGAGGTCCTCGCTGAACATGTTGTACAGGGTCTTGCATAGTTCAATGAACTGGCCCTGGAAGACAGAGGGAACGAGATTCACTGTGACACATGCATCACCATTTAGCACATTAAGTGTATTTAGTACAAAGGTTAATTGCTTTAATTCAATTCAATTCAAAAAACTTTATTTGTCCCCGAGGGGCAATTTAAAAGGCATAGAGGCGCAGCGCACACAAATAACAGTTGTAACATTAGACGCAACAGATGATACACAATAGACGCACAATGAACTATGAAGAATAACAATAATAAATTGTTCACCCCGGTGTCCTCCGAGCTCCCAGCTAAAGGTGGGTAGTTCAGGTCCAGAGACTTAAACTCCAGATCAAGGTTTTGTTTCAGCCAACCAGCCGATTGAGTTACTCTGTGGCTGACTATTCAAACTCAACTGGTTGGTTGAAACAAAATCTTGGCCTGGATTTTTTTCACTCCCTGGATCGGAACGACCCACCTCTGCTCCCAACACACTTTCCCTATGATCTTTTTGCTGTTCTTGATCATCTGATCATCTGTCCCGTAGGACTGGGCTGCGAAACACTAAATTAAGAATTAATAATGTTATTAATGGCTCATACAGAGCTCTGAATATCTGGCAAAAATATGATTTGCTCTGATATTTGTTTCGGGGGGGTTGTAGGCATTGGGGACTTTTGCCAAGGACTCCACAATCACAGGCAGCTGAAAGAGCTTCTCTACAGCCACTGATGGAGGAACTGATCAGTCGCCACAGGATCGGGAAGGCTGACACTCACCTGGTTCAGTTTTGGAAGCTCTTTGATGTTCTCCAGCTTAGATCTGGTCTCCTGGTTCCACAGCCTTAGATATGCACGGTAGTCTGGAGTGTGCATCTTTTTCACTGTACAGGGAGAGCAAACACAGCAGGTGTACCTTCATGCTGTAAAACAGGACCCCCCCCCCTCCGAAATCCACCCCCCAACTCAGCTGTTTTACCTGAATCGCTCTCATCTGACTTTTCCCCAACCACACAACGTTTAACTTATCAGCGACATATCAAACCTACGGCTGGCTAATCTCAAAGACTGCAAACGCCCGACAGGTAAACGGCTGTGATATTTACTGCCTGTGTCCAGTGCAGACCTCTAACACCTGAGCGAAAAAAATCTGTGAAGTCCTCTGGGCGTCAGTGAGTGCGCCCAGTATAAGGAGGCCCTTTTAACCCTTAGGGCTCCTTAAAATGGTTAATCAGGATTATATATGTGCCATCCCATAACATTCTTCTCACAGCTAATATGTTTTCACCTTCCAGGAATACTGCTTTAAATATCCAGGGAATTGTGGATGGACAGGCTTCAGGAAATCGCACTGAGGACAGGAACTCCAAAGGGGAATTTCACGGCCTGCATACCAACTTAATTACTAATGATCCACCACCCATCTAAGGGGGGGCGACAATTATCCTGCATGGTTTTGGCACCGCAGACTCCTGTAACCTGGGTACAGGAAATAGACGGATGGATCGATGTTTTTGGGGAATAAACAGCAAGAAACCAGAAACTTTCCCCATTTTGTAAAACATTTTTAACATGAAGAAGACAGGACTAATCAAGTAAACAAAGCTGTAATACATGGTAAATATGAGGTAAATACATACCTTTTTCGGTCCTGAAGGTGACCCTTACAAAACCATCATCCTTGTCGTTCTTGGACCTGGAATCGAGCCCTGTGGGTAGAGTGGGGCAGTTAAAAGTAGGGTAGCGACACCTGCAGGCACGCACGGTTTGGACGGGGTGTTGAGTGGACAGCTCACGCACCGTGGGACGTCTCGGGGGTGATGTCCTCGAAGAAGTACTGCGTGGCCTCGAATGCCGAGTCTGGCTCCTCCTGGTCATGTGACAGCTCTGTGGGGGGGGGGGGGGGGGGATAAAAAAAACAGGACAGTGGCTGTTACCCAGAATGCCATGGAACAAATGAAAACACACAACGACCCGTCCTCAGCGACCAATAATCCAGTCAGAGAGGCGGAGACCAGCGAAACACCAAAAATCTTCCATTCACAGATACCGATAATGAAGAAATCCCTGTCAGAAATAAATATGGTTGTACTATAATTATTATGCAGTGGCTAGAGGCCCACAGCATTATGGGATGGGGATGGGTGTTACTGACATGGAAATTAAATTGAGAGAGAGAGAGAGAGAGAGAGAGAGAGAGAGAGAGAGAGAGAGAGAGGGTGAGACGTCTATAAAGTTGAATAAGTTTAGACTGAAAAAACTGTCTGAAATCCATCAGTGTGAAGCCTGGCCACAATGCCCCCCCCCCAACCCCCCGGCTGCCACATTAACCTGATACGAGTCACCTCTATATACAGCAGGAACCTGCCTGTACAACTGGCTCAGGAAAGGGGCAGAAAGGAGGAGTGGTCACAGAAGAACACGGCCCTTTTACACAGGATTGGTCGATTCGCCGCCTGGGGTGAGGTTTACGCAGCATATGGACGGACCGCGCCACTCTGCGGGATGGCCGGGGTCCGCCAGCAACTAGGTGCTGGCATGGAGGAGGACCAGGAGCAGGGAACCGACCCGAGCTGGGAATCAATAGGCGACCCGCAGGCAGAGGAATGCGTTGGGCATAAAGAACCTCCACGATCACAAAGGGTGGAGTTTGGTTCCTGAGCTGGTAATCCAGGGTCGAGCAGGGGCCCAGGATGACCAGTCAGGCGAAAAAACAGGGCAGATCGAAGCTGGCCGACAGACTCCAAGGAAGGACCATTTCTGCCTGGCAGGTCACAGCGGCAATCAACAGGATCCAAAGCCTGTGTCAGGCTGTAGCTGGCGCCTTAACATATAGTGACACAACTGAAGACCTT